>VDFB02392249.1:0-147679 GCA_007258455.2 Sequoia sempervirens
TTGTTGGTGGTAAATTTTACTTTAGGTGTATTTGTCATGGCCCATGAATTGTTGGCGAGGAATTTTCCTAGAGTCATTCTAAATAGAGTGTATGTTAGATATTCATATTAATTTATTATGTTTTGAATTTTCTAAATTTATTACAGATTTAAAATTAGTCATTAAGTAATTTCTATTGTGTTTGTGAGATATGTCAAGATTTTTGGATAGAACGTCAGTATTGATCGAGCAATAAATGTTAATCAATTACATGCTTCTATTTACAAGATTGATAAAAAATATATAATATACAAAGCAAAAGAGATTACACATGAAAATGGATCAATCAACACACGTATTGAGCCATGAATGAGATGTACAAATAGAGAAGAGAGAAGAACAACGACCTAGAATAGTGGAGAAGACTAGGTAGTCGACTCCCATTAATTGAGACTAGTGTTGAGCTAACTTCCTCAAGACTTGCAAGAGGTGGCAAGTTAACTCCCACTAACTAGGACACTTAAGTAGGCTTAATGTCATGTGTAAATATCTATAAGATAATATATACACTAACAATGTTTTGTTGTTTTTATGTGATTTTGTCTAATTCTCCTTTTGTGTTTGAAGATTCAATTTTGGATACTTCTACTTCATTGGATGGCATTGGACTTATTAAATCTTCTTCTTACAAGGTTGCACTACCTCTAAACTCCCCCTCTTTATGTGCTCTACATGCCTAATGTAACCTTCAACCATAATTCACTAGTGATAGATCATGTGCATAAAGGTACATAACTAATATTTCTACTTTTGATCCTTCCCTCAAGTGATCCTTGGGTGGCATTTATTCCTACCATAATATAAGTTCTTCTAATGCAACTAAACATATAAGGTGTATAGATTATTTATCTTTGTTTTCTTTATTGAAATCAAACCCTATTGATGATTTAGAATTTGGCTTAAGGATCGTAACTCGTCATTCTTTTTCTCATTGTAAGAGCTCAGTGGGGAGTGATGGACTTAGGGTTTTAGATGATTTCTTTAACTCTAACCATTGCACTAGTTCCTTGAGCATGATTCAATTTTCATCCATTTGTCCTTCTACCCATATCTCATATATCAAAATGATCAATGAAGTGTTTACTAGCAAAAAATATTCATAGGATCATGCTTCATCTGTAAATTCACAAAGTAGTGGCCCAAATTATATAATTTTGCATGATTGGATATCTAACCAATGACCAAAGAATTTGGAGGAAATTTATATGCATCAATGTACTTTGGGTTTCTTCATTCTTAAATTTGATTCAATGAAGGATAAGGTGTTTTTAATAATCTAATTTGTGGGACTTTGAGCGAGATTTTTTATGCATTAACTATTGGCTCACTACTTTTAATCCTAGCATAGATTCCTTCTCCTCTACCTTTTTGCACGGGTAAGATTAACTTGCTTTCCCAAATTTTGGGAGACAAAGTGCCTCAAGGATACTGGAAATGGGCTTAATGAGTATTATTATATGTCCAAAGCAACTACTAAACATAGTTTCTCCACCTATGCCTACATTTGTGTGAAGATGGATATCATTAATGGACTACCTGCTAAAATTTATTTGTTAGTCAGAAACCAAATATGGCATCAACTTGTTTAGTATAAGAAAATTGATTTTAGATGTAGAAAATATTATTTGTTCCAAGCATTTAGCTTCCCAATGCAAAAATAATAATTTTAAGTTGGTTGGTTTTGGTTAGGTTTATGCTAAACCAACTTTCCGGGTTGGTACTAATTATTTCCATCATTATATTAGTCGTATTTAAGGATGTTGACAAAAAATATTCTCCAAAGGATAATACCTTTGTTGACCTAGATTTGGCCTCAAAAAATTTAGCCTATGAATTTGTTACTATAGATTCTACAGAGGCTCAGTAAAATCCATGTTGTCAATAGGTTTTTGGGATTCTTCAATTAATGAGGAAAAGATTATGATTGATATTCTAATAAATGATAATAAAGCCACGAGGGAAAGATGCAACCATGTTCCATCTCACTAAAATTTGTGATCCTCTACTCTTCCTTCCTATGTATGAGACAATGAATACTATTCTAGTTATAAACTTGGTATGATAGAAGATATTCATTGTGAAAATGATTGGACAATGGTTAACAAGAAAAAGGAACATTGACAATGAAATATCAACCATCAGATGATTTTAAGATCTTCAAAAAAATGTAGGAAATATCTACTAAGGCATGATGACTCTTGAGATAGCTTGATTTGTAACTCTCTATTTCATCGTTAATGACAAAGATGGATAATATTTTTCCATGAGAGTGGTGCTATTAGAATCATGCAATGTGATGCTTTTTTGTTACTCTCAAGTGCCCAACCTAGAGTATCTATCAATATATCCAATGTTATATGGGGAGTGTATATATATGTATATGTATGTGTGTGTGTGTTGTATATATGTATACACATACATATATACATATATATGTGTATATATGTATGTATGTATACACATACATGTATATGTGTATATATGTATACATACATACATACATATGTGTGTACATTATGTATGTATACATACATATAAATATATAGGTATAGTTATACATTAAATATATATCATCACCTACAATTGGATGTAATAAAGGATTTATGTGTAAATGATTGCAAATTTATATTAAATGGTTTTTGTTATCCATTGACTTGATTATAACCTTTTATTATAATTATAGTTTAGGATTAGGTGTGTCATTCACTTTAAAAATTCCAAGTCTTGATTAATTGTATTTGATTATGTAGATGATACATAATGTATGATATCCAAACATCCTAGGGTGGGAAAAATTATATACACTTGAAATGGAGGAAAATAGGTTCACCAAATTGAAATGGGAATGTATGATACACATATTTTCCTTATTTCATCAGGAAAAAGAGATCCCCTAGGGCAAGATTGAATTTTAACCCTTAAGTGATTCAACCTTGGTGGAGATCTTATTGTTTTCCTTATGACCTAAGACGTGGTAAATCAACTTGAGATGCACTTTCGGGAGATGAATAAAAAATACTAAAATCCAATGATGCAATGTAACACATGAAACCTCTAAATTAAACCTTAATTTGACAGAACCAACAAAGTTTCAACAAATCTAAGAAGGATTGGATTTTATGTACCTGTCACAAAAAGGTTGTGTTGAGTGTCCTCCTGGGACTCATTCGCCCAAGGGTGAATGGGTCTTGCTACAAGGTTTGAAAATATGCTTGCATAGTCCTCTAGTCCTATGTCTACAATCGTGATTCCTCTAAGTTTCATAGTGGAAATTTCAGAAATAAATTTTGAAAGTGAGTTTTCGTGGGTTGACAACAACGTTGACAACTTTTGTAACTTTGAAAACTTTTACAATTTTTCGCTTTTGATAAATCTTCTATCCTTCTTCAACCTAAGATCTACAAAACATGTAAGAAGGAAAAATTGTTTGTTTTTGGTGAATGGGGGTTTTCCTTGGTCAAACCCCATTTTGGTAAGTAAACCTTGAAATGAAACAATGAAACATGAAGGGAATGATCAATAAAAAAGTGCTATGTTGCAACTCACCAAACCCTTGATTTGAAACCCTTGAAAAACTGAAACTTAATACATCTCTCTAAGGTCTTGATCTTGCATGAAATGGCTTAATTGGATGTTGATCAAGTGATGCTTGAAATTTGATTTAATACATCTCTCTAGATGTCTTAGGATTAGAATTTGATAAAAAGACCTTGCTTTTATAGACAATTTTCTAATTTCTCAAAAATTAAACATTACAATCCAACATTTGAATTTAAATTTTGGATCATAAAAAGGCTACCAAAAACATATTTTAAATTTGAAATAAGCAACTAAAGGGGGCCCATTCGCCCAAGGGTGAATGGGCCATGCCCTAAATTGCCAAGACCTATTCATTTCAGGGTGTTAAAAATGATAATTGTGTTAATTAAATCATGAGTCCCCTTTCAGAAATTACAATTAATTAGGCCTGTAGATGCAAAATAGGGCCAATTAGAGGCTTAATTAAGTCCATTTAATTAAGGGATCTAAACTTAGTGTGAAAATGCAAAGGAGTACATTTTTCGACACTACAATACCTTGAAGATGATAAAGTAGTAGAAGATTCAAAACAAGAAGATAAATGCAATTAAACACAATTTACCTTAATCCTTTAATTTTTTCACCTCATGATTGAGCTTAAGTAGATGCATCCATGTCTACTTTATTTTCTCTTAGACTAGCTATTTTGTAGATTTCTCTCAACAATATAACATTAGCAAGATGAAGACTATGATGGGGATTTAGCAACATAATTTTAGCTCAAGTTAGATTATGAAAATGGAGGGACAAGGCTCCAATTTATTGATTTTTAATGACTAAAATTGAGGGCTAGGATGGATCGTGAGATTGAGGGGTAGGATTGAATGAGAGGATTCAATTATTAGCCTTGTGACAAGTGTCACAAGAAGATGGCTTGATAAAATGACATGTGTCATAGAAAAGGACACTAGGTGTGCTGACACATTTGTAAGCACGAATTGGGAAGAATGTGAGGTTGACAAGTGGAGATATTTTTGGCAAGTATAAGAGGAAAGGATTCAAGGAGTGTGACAAGTGGATGAAAAAGGAAAGTGTAGGGGGCCCTACACATGGGGAAGAGGATCTCACACATGTGTGAGAAACCAATAGGAGGCTTGGTCAAAGGATGAGGTGGAAAAGGATAGTGACATGTGCATGCTCACATGCTCACACCTATGTGAGCATTAAAGAAAGTTAAGGACACTTATCACATGACAAGTTTGGGTATTTGGTCCAATTTTTAATTGAGTAAAATGCTAATGAGGATTAAGATAAGATTAAATTAGTTAATTAATCATGTTTAAAAGAATGTATGAGTGGGGGATAAGGTTAGAATAATTAAATTAATTAACCTTAAGAAGAAAGGGGATAACTTAATAGATTAAATTCAATTCAATTAATTATAGGATTGAGTGATAACTAATTAAATAATAAATAATTTAATTAATTACATGAGTTTAGGGGATAATGAATTATGGTTAATTAATTTTATGTGGTATGGTCGAATTCGAGGTGTCTACATTTTCGCCCTCTTTGATACGTCATGACTAATAGAAGTGGTGTCATGTCAAACAAATAAAGAATAATATAACCCTGTTAATTAGAAAAACGAAGGAGAGTAGAATAATTCCCCCTCAAGAGGTTGCTCAAAAAAGGGGTTTTGGCATGAACTCTCAAAAAAATAGGAAGAAAATTAGGAGATGCAAAGGAGGATGAACATAGGGCACTAAAGAAGGAATGAAGGAAAAATAATGAAAAACGAGCAAATGGTGGAAGAAAAAAAGAAAAAGTGGGGGGTCCAGTACAAAAGGGTTGGGGCTTGGAGGGGGAATGGGCTTGTGGGGACCTATAAATGGGCCATGGGGGATTCATTTCAATTTATTTTCACTCTCAAATTTAGAAGGTTGGAGATCTTTAGATGCAACAATGTGTAGTCATCATGGTGTAGATTTCATACCATATGCATTTTCCAAAGTGAGTTTGAATGTCCCAATGTGGTGAGGGTGAAAGGGCACCAATATAAACCACTAACTAAGGTTATAGAGTTATTTTTAGGGGTAATAAATGCTAGGGGAACTAGGAAAAATGTAGACACTACTTTTCAAAATAGTGCTTTTATGGTCATAGTTAGTGCCTACGTAGGTATATTAGCACTTTAATGAGCAATTTAGTGCCTATATCTTGTAAATTCCTATATGATCTTCTCTTGCATTTTGAACGATTTGGAGAATCAAAAAGGGTTTGCAAATATTTAATAACCTCTTCATATTGCATATGTGTTTTATGATATCTAGGTTATTCCAACATTTCTAGTTATATTGGAAATGTTTTTTATTGTTCCAACGTGTCGACGAGGCTCAAGAAAGTCAATATTGGATTTTGTTTCATCCAATTTGGAGATCATTTGACATAGTTGCAAATAAGGGTTTGAAGCTTAAATCTAGTGAACAAGGTTTTATTGGAGCATTTTCAGCCAAAGAGGACCTTGTCATTGTGTTCGGGAGGCCAAGGAGATGAATTTTGACATAAAATTTTCCCATATTAAGAGTTGGGAGCTACTGAGGCAATTTTTTTTTCCCAAGGATTTATACAACCCCCTAGGCATTGCAGTCGTACGATATTATATTAAAAATCACAAAAAAAGTAAAAAAACATATATAATTTTTATTGAGCACTTTGTGCTCAACACTCAACCAAGTGCTTAAGTTCCAACACTAATACTAGTGCTAAGGTGCTAGCGTCGATGGGCTTAAGCCCACTATAGAGGTCACAATAGTGTTTGTTGCAAAAATTGCTAGCCAATGGTTATAGTAACTGCTAACCATGATGTGTTTTACTAAAGCTGCTAGTGACTATCTACTAAATCATCAACAACTCGACCCAAGCTCCACCACTTCGCCACCCAACGGCCACCATCGTCAATGGTGTCATCCTCCAATCACTAGGGCTCTCCAATAGGCTAAATTGGGCCTTTTATCAAATTTGCATAAATTTTTTCCATGGTGTCCATTTTTTGAAAACAAGATAGTGTCAAAACCTGGAGATGAAGCCTTTCTATCCATAGATGTATTGAAAAGATTTTTTCCCATATTTTTACTAGAATTTTAAGTTGAAGTTGTTTTTTGCTAATTTCTTCAACATGCCATAACTTTCACCACAGTAATTTGATTTTCAAAAATGAATAGGCATTGGAAAGGTGGTAAATAGCACTACACAACTATAAGGCTATTTTTTCCATATTTTTTCTTAGGTTCATTTTGTATTATAATTTGTAATTTTAGCTATTTTGAGCCTATTGAGCATTGTATGTTGGAAAAAGCTTTATAAACACAATAAACACTATAAAGTTTCAACCTTATAATATTTCAAAGGGGTGATTTTATATACTAGTTAAAAGGGTGGAGTTGTTTTGGCATTCTTGTGTTCACTTTCTTTTTGCATCTCTTCATCATGGATCAAACAATAGTTCCTATTCTAATTGCAGACAACTACTTTGAGTGGAAGTCTAAAACGCAAATTGACTTAAGAAGTTTTGGTTTGAATAGAATAACAATGGGATTAGAAACTGAACTTACTAAAGATGAAGAAAATCCTAAGTGGTTTGATGGATGTGATGAAGCATATGGAGCATTGTATTTGTTTGTATCTCAAGATTCACTCTTTCATATTGAATCTTTGAATACTCCAAATGATATATGGAAAAAGATAGAAATATTATTTGGCACTCAAGATTCTATGAGGGGTCATATGTTGGAAAATTAACTAATCAGTTTAAGTCCAAGAAACTTTAACAAAGTTAAGGATTTATTGACCAAATTAAAATCACTAAGACTACAACTAAAGCAATATGGAATTGATAAGAAAGATGAACATTCTAGAAGTATTCTCTTTAAGATAAGTTATGAATATTCAATATTTTTTTCTACCTTCTATGCTACTAAGGATGCATTTGGGTCTAAATTCATCATGCCATCTTTGGATGATTTTGCTACTTCTCTCATATGAGACCAAGATAAGCTAATCTAGATGGGCACTCTTAAGTATTCTAAGTCACATGCCTTGGCTCCCAACCATGGCACAAATGAACAACGAGGACATAGTGGTAATAAGGATAAGAAACAAAAGAATAGCAAAGAGAAGAAGGATCGGGAATCAACTGCTCCAAAATTAGCTAATAAGACCTCATATTCATCTAACAAAGAGGTCAAATGTGCCTATTGTAAAAGACCTGGCCATGATAAGCACAAATTTTTGAAGAAACAAGTAGATCACTTGACAAAAATTCTTGAAAAGAATAATCACAATGTTCCTGATTCCATCAGATAGAGTTTAGATGAGGGGTCTCACAAGGCTAAAGAAAAAAATAAGTGGAAAGGAAAGGGAAAGTCCCTTGTAGCAGTTGCTTCTCCACCATCCACTTGGGTTCTTGATTTGGGTTCCTAGTACCACATGGATTCCTCTAAAGATGAAATTTTATCTTTGGAGCCATGTGTTATGCCTTCCATTTTGATGGGTGATGGCACTCCTATTGAGGTGTGTGGGAGAGGATCTATTGATTTGGGGGATGACACATTTTAGGATGTTCTTTTTGTTCCCTTATTGTCAACTAATCTCCTATCAATCTATCAAATCACTCACATAGGTACAGACAAGTAGGTTGAGTTTACTCATGATTTATTGGTGATTCTTGATCATTTGTCTCGGCTTTATTTGTTCTCTCACTTTTTTCTTGATCCAAATTCATCTATTCTACTTACTCATTCACATGATGTGAGTAATTTTTGGTATAAGTGGTTTGGCCACTTTAATTATTGCTATTTGCAGTAGCTTAGTCAACTTGACATGGTTAGAGGATTGCCTATAGTTTAATTTTTTGATGGTTTTTGTCAAGGATGCATTATTTCTAAGCATCTTGAAGAGAAATTTGACAAGGGAAAAGCTTGGAGAGACTCACATATTTTGGAGTTGGTACAAAGTGATTTGGCAGGGCCATTTCCTCATCCATCTTTTAGTAGAACCTAATATGTTTTGATATTCATTGATGAATTTTCTAGGTACAACTTTGTGTCCTTTCTTGAATATAATTTTGAAGTCTTTGATTCATTCTTGGAATGCAATTCTTTTGTAGAGAAATAAACTAGGAAATCCATCAAATTTATACGTATAGATAATGGGGGGAATATGTCAACCATAGGTTTGTGAAGTATTGTGCTTCATAAGGCATTGATTTGTAGCATACAACTCCCTATAGTCCTTAGTAGAATAGAGTTGTAGAACAAAAGTGTGTACCTTGGAATTTTACCCCATTCTAATGTGCAAAATAACTAAAAATGCAAGTGGAAAAATACTAAGAACACTTCAATGATTAGCCTAAAGAGTGATAAAACAAGGAGAATAGATGAAATACAAACGTAAATCGATTATACCTTCCTTGTTTTTGGAGACTCCTTGGTTGGCCCTTGATTTAGATGAATTTTTGTGCTCCTTAGATGGCTTTTGATGTTACTAGATGCAAGATTGATAATGCAAAATTACTAAATGGATGGCTAAATGACAGTGAATGCTTGAGAATGCAAATTGACAGCATGAGGTTACTCAAATCAAAAAGTGTTCCAAAATGCCCTTGAGGAGGGGGTATTTATATGAGAATTTGAATTCTCTAGAGAATTCAACGTTGAGATTCATCCAACAAGGTCAAGATGAAGGGCTATGGTGGGTTGAGGACTCACAAGCCCTCACATCTTGACATGTGGATGGTGAAGTGGCTAAGAGGAGATGAGGTGGAGGAAGGACAAGTACCTTCCAAGTACATTGGGAGATGGGAAGAATCTTGGGTGAATAAAAGTGAATTTTAAATTCACAATGATTGGAAGAATCTAGTGGATAAGACAATGTTCCCAAAAGGTGGGAGTTTGTCACATGTGACTTGATGTGACAAGTCAAAGGTTCTAGAAGATGCATGGGAAAAGGGGATTCTTGGAGGAATAAAAAGGAATTAAAAATTCCTTGGGGGATGGAGAGTTGACCAAGGTACTGATTAAGATTAATTAATCAGTGAATTAGAAGATAAATGAGGATTAAAAGCCAACTTGCAAAAGTTGGAGGATGTGACACATCCTAATCAAGGATTAGGCATGTGCACACATCCCTAATGAAGATTAGGAGATGGATTAGGATTAGATGAAAATGACATGTGAGGAATTAAATAAATGTATTATTTATTTAATTTATTTGATGAAAGGAGGATTAAAGAGAATAAAGTATTTAATTATTAATTAAATACCTTAGGGATTTGGAAGAATTAAAGGTATTAATTAAATAATAGTAATATTACTTAATTAACTTGGATAAGAGGATGTTTAGACGAAAAGTGATAAATTTGGATAAATTAAGTGTCCAAATTTAAGTGTCTACAAAAATAATTAGTCCTTGAAAGAGATGGCCAATTGTATGATTCACTCCAAGTCTTTGGCACCACCTTTCTAGGTAGAAGTTGTTAACTATGCATGTTATATATAGAACCATGCTCCTCATAAAGCTATGAAGGGGGCAACTCCTTTTCAAGATTGGACCACTTGGAAATCCTTAGTTAAGCACTTTCGAGTGTTTGTTTCTAGTGCATGAGCCCATATTCTGACAATGAAACACAAGGTTATGGATCAATAGAGAAATTTGTGAATATTTTTTGGATACCCAGATGATGTCAAATACTACAAGATTCTCCATCATACCACACATGAGTTTTTCATTGAGAGGAGTGTTATTTTTTAGGAGAGTCCTTCTAGTTATTCTATTGACACTTCTCTTGCCACCATCAACTTGAAGTCCTTACATCATGATGATAGTTATTCAGAGGATAACAATCCTTCCAATTGTGATGAGGAGTATACTTCCTCCACTTTAGATGATGACAGTGATGGTGAGGGTTCACATAACCCACCTTCAGAGAATGATTATTCTCCTTCTAACTCTCCTTCTCTAGTTGAGGGGCCTCTTTAGGCTCACCAAATATTGTAGTCAGGAGGGGATTGGGTAGGGGATCCTTCAGATCACAAAAGAACACAATCACAATTTCAAGAGGCTCCACATCTCTTCCTTGCCACAAATTCTAATCCACATTCCTTTTGAGAAGATTATGGTGTCTCTAAGTGGGATACAATGATGTAGGAAGAGTTTAATTCCTTGGAGAGGAACTACACTTGGGATCTAGTTGCATTTCCTAAGGGAAGGAAACTTGTTTAATGCAAGTGAGTCTATCAAAAAAAAATTGTAGCAGATGGGTTAGTTAACAAGCATAAGGCTCACTTGGTTTCCAAAGGATTCTCCCAGGTTCCTAGGATTGACTGCTCTGAGACTTTTGCACCATTTGCCAAAATGAATTCCATCTGACTTGTCCTTGCTATTGTTGCAACACATAGGTGGGAAGTTCATCTGATAGATGTGAAGAGTGCTTTTATTCATGGTGATCTTCAAGACCTGCGATATATATGGATTAGAAACAAGGGTTTGTTTAGGATCCTTCACTTGTATGTCCTCTCTGTAAGTCTCTTTATGGCCTCAAATAGGCCCCTTGGGTTTGGTATACCAAGATAGATTCCTTCCTTCTAAAATGTGGCTTCAATCAATGTAATTCTAAACCTAATGTCTAAATTTTGTAGCAAGATGATGCTCACACATTCTTGGTTCTCTACATCAATGACGTTGATCATAGGAAGTCACTCATCCACCATTCAAGTAGTGAAAGCTGCCCTTCATGATCATTTTTTGATGTTTGACTTGGGCTTATTGCACTACTACTTGGGGATTGAGATCACTCAGTCTTCCTCAGGTATATCACTTGCATAGCCTAAGCACACACATGATATGATCTAGAGGTTTCATATGGTTTATTGTAAGCCTGCACCGACTCCATTTCTATCAAGTGTCAAACTTGAGGCTAAGTGTTCTTCACCCTTGGTGGATGGAACTTTGTATCAATAGCTTGTTGGTAGTCTCATCTATCTAACTCACATGAGACCTAATATTTCATATATTGTAGGCATGGTATCTCTATTCATGTAGGAACCACATGAGCTACACTGGAAAGCAACTAAGAAAATTCTTCACTACATTAAGGGTACTCACAATTATGGGCTTCACTGGGCAACGAGCGTGGACTTTGACTTGGTGGGACACATAGATTCAGATTGGGCAGACAATTCTTAGGATTACAAGTCTACTTTAGGGTATTTCTTCATCCTAGTTTCTAGTCCAATTTCTTGGTTGAGCAATAAATAGTCTATTATTTCTCTTTTATCTACAAGTCTGATTATTGAGGAGCGGTTAATGCCACTACTAAGGCTATCAAGCTTCAGAATATTCTCACTAATTTTGGCATTCCCTTTTAGAAGCCAATAGTCATCTTTTGTGATAGCCTGAGTATTTTTCATATCTCTCATAATCTGTTCCATCATTAGTGGACCAAGCATATTGAGTTCCACATGCACTTCACTCAAGATTTGACTCATGAGAAGATCAACGATCTCAAGTACTATGTGACATCAAATGAGACTGCAAACATCTTCACCAAACATTTCACTGAGAACAAGTTCCTTTATTTGTGAGCTTTTCTTGGGGTGTGATTGGTGTCCTCTTCAGGGTCGGGCTACTTAGTCCTTCTCTTCTTCTCTCTCTATTCTAGAGGGGTGTTGTCTCTCTATTTTTTGGGGTATTCTTCTTCTTTGGGGGGAGTTGATATGTACATGGGTACCTAACATAGCCTCATTTTTGGGACCCATCATCTTTTATATCCTCCTAATTTGTGCTTAAGGGGGGGTGTTTTTGTATGTTTTTATTTTCCTAGCAAGATAGTTTATTTTCCCTTAGTTATAGGTTTTTCCTACACTTTTATTAAGCTTTCTTAGGATAATAAAGTGAGTTTATCATTAATAACTAGGAGATAAAGTGATGAGTTGTCTCCACCCTTTAAGGGTGGAGTATTTACTTTTCATCACTTTATTTGATATTGGTGATCAATTCTTATTGGTTTATTTTCCACCTCCATCCTCTCCTTAGTTATATATAAAATCACTAACTAGCTTGTGCTTTTTAATCTTATAATCTCTTAATGCATTTTTATCATCCTGACATTACATATCTCTTGAAGTTGTTGGTTTGCATTGATTATGTTTTTCCAATTTACATAACTTTTAATTTATCTTAAAAATTTCCTCGGATTATTCAATCTATTTTAGATTTATAACAGTGACATCATCCTCCTATAAATAGAACCTCCTAAAGTGGGAACAAACTTCCTA
This sequence comes from Sequoia sempervirens, assembly GCA_007258455.2. Taxonomy (NCBI): domain Eukaryota; kingdom Viridiplantae; phylum Streptophyta; class Pinopsida; order Cupressales; family Cupressaceae; genus Sequoia; species Sequoia sempervirens. Next base: position 12,894 of record VDFB02392249.1, read on the forward strand.
AAAAATAGGGATATTGCCATATGTCATCACATGTCATGTAGGATGCCATCTCAACAATAGGACCCACAAAGTGAATGACAAATTAGGAAGTTCAATATATTAGGATAAATTAATATGCACCTAATAATCAATTAATTAATGCTAGGACTCAAAGGTTGAGACACCTTAATCCCAACATTTCTTTCTACTTTTCTCCAAGGAATTTAATTTCCTTGATATCTATACACACTTAGCTTGAATCCTATCCCTAATTTCTTCCTATAAAATTCTCTCTCTTTTCAATAAAAGAAAATTTTAAAGCCTTTCCCAAGGAAAAAATCATACTCTTCCTCTTTTTTGAAATTTCAAATTACACACACCTATAAGAACAATATCAACTCACAAAACTTTAGATCCTACACTATCTGCAATTACAAGTCTTATATCAACAACAAAAATCACTCACAATCATAATGGTTTCTTATGGATTTAATGCCTCCCTCACCCCTCTGCAATTGTAGGACTCGTCTTCATACCTACAGTAAATATCTCAAGCCTTTGAGATATCCCCCACCACTTCAAACCCTCACAAAACATATTTCACCTAAAATATTCCTCAACAAGAAAACCTTACTCTGATACCACTTGGTGTAGTCAAGATTGGGGGTATTATCAAACTACCCAATCTTACAACCTTACCATATCATTTGCACACATATCAAGAAAACATATATATTTTAATAAAATATAGAAATTTTTTTTATTGAAACTCTCATATGTAATTACATTCAACTAACCCTCCACAAATCAACTACATAAATTCATGATTTAATAGAGAAACAAAATTAAAAAATATAAAGGGGTTTATAGGCACTTCATGCCTTCAAATCTTCAAACCATCATGCATTCACACTTTCTTGGCTTCAATATTCTTTTGAAATATGATTTTTACCTTGATACAATAGCTCTCTTGACTCCTTTGAACACCTACAACACACCTACAACTTTCTTCTTCTCTTCTTCTATTCCTCTCCTTTTAACAAGTTGATTTCCTACATTTTTCATGCAATCCTTTAGAGCAACCTATAAATACTTTCTTCAGTATTTCTACTTCCTAACATAATTAAATGCTATATTTTATAGATATTTAAAACCTTGCAAGGCACCAAAAATAGGTACCCAAATCTTCTCTTTCATTTCTCTCAAACTGTCTTTTGAAAGTCCTCTATTATTCTTAAAATTCATCATTAAATGCTTCCAAATATGACACCCAAGATTGTTTAACCATATTGAATTCCTTGTTGTAGTAAATTCCTCATAAAAATAAATGGTTATAAAACAAGTTGTCCTCATTCACCCCAAAATGAAAACTAAAGAATCATTATTATTTTTCCAAAAATTACTAGTTTTTTCCTTCATTTTTAGGCATGGAAATTAAAAGAGTGGAATGCCAAATGCCACTTTCCTTTATATACTTCTCAAGGGATCCAAATTAAGTAAATTAATTATTTTTTCATTAATTTTACTTTACAAGTTCCATATAACATGTCAATAGACCCCTTCAACCCTTGAAACCTTGAAAATGTGCAATATAATAATTTTAAAATCACATTAAACACCCTAATCGACTTTGATTTTTGAAATGGAAGCCAAGTCTTGGTAAAATAAATATGTTATCCTTTAACACTTCAAAAGATGCTCTTGAAGCTCAAACCTAAACAAAAAATGAAAATAAAAGGAAAATATATTGTTGTTGATACGAGATTGCATGTGGATCCATATGCTCATGCATTAGGATTTTATTAAATCATTCTCTTTGCCAAGTCCTCTATGTTTTATTTTTGGAGTCCAACCAATAGGTGGAGTATTTTGGCCACATTATTTCATATGAGGGTTTCCAAGTTGATCCCAAGAAGATTGTAACAATATAAGAATAACCATGACATATTTCCTTCAAAAGATTATGAGATTTCTTGGGCTTGATAGGGCATTATCACAAATTTGTGCAAAATTATGGTAATATTTTTGGACCCTTGACTACCTTGCTCATAAATAAATCCTTCAATTGGTTTGATTCAACAAATTTGGTGTTGTTAGGAAGCTGTCCTACCTGCTTCCTACCTTGGGCTACCTCTAATTTCCAAGAAGTTGGAAAATAATTATTGGAATCAGTTGATTGAGAGAGTTCAAAAAAAGTTGGCTGGGTGGAAGGGGAAACTTCTTAGCTTAGTAGGGAAGATCTAACTGCTAAAATCCTCATTATAGAATATTCCTATTTACTAATTGTCTCTCTTCAAAATTCTTGCTTTCATAGGGGGAAAAAATGAACAGATTCATAGAAGATTCATGTGGTCGGGAATAGAAGAAAAAAATAGACTAAATCTGGTAAGTTGGGAGAAGGTGTGCACTCCTAAAAGTGTTGGAGGATTAGGGATTAGGAGAATCAAATTTCTTAATAAATCCCTAGCTGCTAAAGTGTGATGGAAACTCCTGGAGGGGTCTAAAGACTGGGTGAAGATTTTCCAAGCCAAGTATTTGAAGAACAAAAACCCTAGCTATTTTCTCTCTATGACTAACCTGCCTAGTGGTTCTGTTTAATGGAGTCACCTTGTTAAAATAAAAAAATGTGCTCAAATTGGGGGTTAGAAAGAGAATTGGAAATGGTAAAAATATTGATTTCTAGAAGGACCCTTGGATTGAGTCCTCTACTCTGTCCTCACTTGATGGATTGAATCCCCTCAAACAAACCTTAACCAGGATATGTGGCAAAAAAGTTTGACTATGTTAATTGGGAGATGGATGAACCTAAATGGAAGGAGTTCAACATCCTATTAATGAGGGCTAATTTAAGAGGTCAGAGATAGTTTAATTGGGATCTGACATTGCTAAGGCTTCACAATCTAATTGGGGAAGCGAAGTGGTTTTCTAGTGAAAGGGAAGATGAATGGGTTTGGAAGAGGAGCTCTTTAGGTTGTTTCTCTGTTAAAAGTTCCTATGAGGAAATGGTTAAGCCTTTGTTAGATAATAGAGATATCCCCTAGGAAAAAGTGTGGCTAAAGAACTTGGTTCCTTAAAGTAACTATTTCTGGTGGGCAACCTCACATGGAAAAATTCTTACCATTGACAACCTGGTTAGAAGGGGGTTTCAATTGGTTAACAAGTGCACCCTTTGCAAGCAAGATGAAGAGTCTATAATGCATATCTTCTTTCACTTCCAGTTCTCTAGAGAGGTTTGGTCCTTCTTCCTCTTGTTGTTATTCATTTATTGGGTGTTCCCTAACTCTATGAAGTCTTTTATAGAAAGCTGGTCAAATAGCCCCTTTTCCCATAAAGTTATTGTTGATCTCTGGAACCAAGTTACCCAATTTGTTACCTAGGTAATATGGAAGGAACAAAATAACAGGATCTTCAGGGAAGTTGAGAGAAGCAACAATGAGGTTAGTATGATAATAAAAGCACAAATTAAGGAAAATATGGAGGTTGGAAGATACAGTGTCTCCAAAGTTTGGCTGAATTACAAAGAGATGAGAATAAAGTAGATCTGGACTTTAAGGAAGGAGCTTACTAACATGAATTGGACCAAAATGTTAATCAAAAAGTCTATAGTGTGGACTTCTCCTCAAAAAGACTAGATAAAGTGCAATTTTGATGGCTGCTCTAAAGGCAACCCAAGTATGGTAGGGGTAGGGGGATTGCTAAGAAACCAAAAAGGGGAGTGCATTGTGAGCTTTAGAGTTAACTTGGGTGTTTGTTCCAATAACAAAGTTGAGGCTATGGCTGATTTAGGGGGATTAAAGATTCTTAAGAAGTATGGCTTTAAAAAATTTATTATGGAAGGAGATTCTAAGCTAATCGTGAACATATTCAATGGAGTAGCTACACCACCCTGGGAGCTAAAAAATATTATTGACAAGTGTTTATCTCTAAAGAGTTATTTTCCTAACTGCAAGGTGCAACATGTTTATAGAGAAGGGAATAAATCTATTGATTGTGTAGCCAATGAGGCATTGAGGTGTATGGGGTGGACCCATTGGAGTAATAATAATCTATCGAGGTCTTTAAGGGACTTGATTTTAAATGATAAATTTGAAAATGATTACAACTTACAAAGTTGAAGTTAGGAAGTGGTGTGGGAAGTATGGGAGATCTTCTGACCTTAAAGGGTTGTAGTTTAATGATGTGCTCTTGGTATGGTGTCGAGCCTTTTGATCTTCTTTGCAAGCAAAAATAATCATTTTTTCCTTCTCGAGGTGATCAAGGATCACATGGATTTTCTCAAGTGGCGAAGGGATGTCAAATCCATATGTGTTGATATGCCTAATGTCATCTCATTGTGTATTTGTGAATATTTGCAAGGTAAGACTATTAATGAGATGTTAATTATTTGCAAAAATAATTATGTGATTGTGGCTCTGAGAATTGTGTCATCAACTTTCCATAATCAAAAGTTTTCAATTCCTAACTTATTATAGGTTTATTTTGATTTTATAAGTAAAAGTTTTTTTTGCAAGACTGGTAGAGAGCCGAAGAGGAGTGTGGTAATGAAGAATAGCTTGCAATAATCAAAAATTTTATAGAGTGCTAAGATGGGTGGGCTAAGGAAGCACACAGAGCCTCCAAATTTCTAGGCACTCAAGCAGAACATAGATTTGTAGAGGTTATTTGAGAATGCGGGAATGGATTCATTCTTTGAGTCTATGAAAGGTTATAATGAGAGCATTACTGTGAAATTCACAAATTCATAGAGGAAGGGAAATGTTGCTATCGAGGCTATCAAGTTTGAAGTGATGGTGAGGTTTACCACAGAAGCTGTAGGATTGAAAAATAAAAATGAAGGTGGCAAAGAAAAGTGGGATTGACTACCAAAAGTTTGTGGATAAATTTTTGCGTGATGGGGAGAATCTCAAACGCTTCCAAAATGGGTATGCTAGGTTGGAGCTCCTGCCTCCCTACGCCCTAGTAAGCTTGTTTGTTATGAGGTATTGTACACTGGAAGGTAGATACATGTCTATTCATGTGTATCATTTTCCTTTGCTAATCATATTAGGCATGGTGAAAGAATAAATTTCCCCTTCTACCTTTTGTACTCCCTATAAATTAACATAGAGAAAGGTGCTAGTCCTCCCCTACATCAAGGTTTGATGCTTACTTTGTATAAGCATGCTCTTGTGCTAAACCCTCATTGAAACCCTATTGCTACTAGAATTGAGGATAATAATCGAAATGATGGTGACAATGATGATCCCCCTAAGGATGAAAATATTGTTGTGGATCCTATTCCTGGGTCGCCCCCCATTGTTGCTGCTAGGAAGGTGCTAACCCCTGCCAAATACCCTTCCCCTGTTGTTGCTTGTTTGAATCCTTCTACCCCTATTTCTCAGAAATATGTTGGTAAAGGTTCCTTGGAGTCTGAGCTTGTGAGAGTGACCCCAAAGAAGAGAAAGCATTCTCCTCTTCTCTTGGAATTACCCAAGTCAAAAAAGGTTGAAAAATATCTGAATCCTCAAAAAGAAGTTATCGCAATTCAAAATGAGGAAATGATTGAGAACCAACAAGGGAAAGGAAGTGGTGATAATGGTGGGTGTAGGTTTGCTCACTTGGAAAAGGCTACTTCCAAAGATAGGAAAGGAAAACAAAAATTTGTGTGTTGAAGAAGACTTGGAAATTGAAGATTTGGAAGCCCAAGTAGATGAAGATTCTGATGGGATGGATTTTGATGATTTTTCCTATGAAATGGGGGAATAGGGATCAAAAGAGAAGGAAGATGATGATGAGGAGCAAATTGAAAAGGAGGAGGACCCAAAGAATGATTCCCTGATTGTTCAGGATGCCAGGAATACTGCCAAAGATAACAATGTTGTTGATTCTAGCCTGGATTTTATTAAAAGTAGACTAATGTTTTGTAGGTACAATATGATGACATGGTGAAAGCCTTGGTCACGTTGATGAAGGTGACTAATAAGTTGATGCGAAGAGTTATGATGGGTGCAGTTTTTGGTCAAACAAAATTGTAGGAAGCTAAAAAAATTGGGGAAGTCTAATGATTTGAAGGTGCCAGATGATTCAAAGGGACCTAATTATAGGGAGTATATCTCCCTTATTTGTGAATATGTTGGAAAAATCCGAGTAATGGCTTCCTCTTTTGATGTTGTTTAATGATTGCTCTCCTTTTTTTTTCTTATCATTTCCTGATTCTGGACTGTTATTTCATAATAACTGTGTTATGGTTTAAGACTTGCTAGCACATGGTGGATTTGATTAATGATTTGCATAGCTTTAAGTGCTCTAGTAAAATTTTATGTTTTTTATTAAATATGGATGGTCTATGGTTATGGTTATGATATTGTGTCACACTTTCGGCCAAATAAATAGTGTATTTTTGCCAAAGGTTCCCTAGGTTTATGTTATTTTAGGTTGGTCGAATAAGTTTTGCCCGAATAGCTTGAAATTGGATTTTTTAATGTGTTTCTAGAAAGGGTTTCTTTCTATAGAAACTGTTTCTACCAAACTGTCTATGTGGCATCCTAGTTGGCAGCCAACTTTTTTTCAGAATTTTTTTTCAACTTTAGTTTTCTTTAGTCAGAATTTTTTTTGCAGTAGAGCTCAGTGGAGAATCCAAATATATAATTTTTTAAATATTTTTATTAGTTTTAATATATTTTATTTTTAAAATAATGCAAGTAGGTTTTCAAAATGAAAAAAGGTTGATTACAAATTAAAAACAAGATAGTAAAACTTATTAAAAAAATTAAATCTTATATGGGGCACAAGAGGAGAGAGTCTTCTTCAAAAGGGTATAATTTTTTTTGAAAATGATTTAAAATTTGAAAATAGTTGACTAATAAAAACATGTTTGAAAAATTATTACAAGAAAAATATACATCAAAATTTGATGCACAAGATATTGAAGTTACCTGCAATTTGTTTCTTGAAAGTCACTATTTTCAGCATATGTCCTTAAATTCCACTAAACTTCATCAAAAGTTCTACATTTCATTAGTTTACCTTTTGAAATTCAAAACATAATTTTCACAAACCCTTCCTTCACATGAATGATATTTGGCTGACGCTAGTTGGTGGTGCTCTAAGCAACCATGGGAGCATTATGTAGTATAATTTTGACTGCACAGAAGGTTGGACCAAACAAGTAACCTTCACATTCAATAAGAAGATGTTTAACTTATTGGAGGCATAATACCAATAGTTAAATTGATTAATAACATATCACGAAAAAAGTAGCTTTTTCAATGTCAGACTTATTCTTCCATGATCTCCAAAAAGGTACACCCTTGTAGATCTATTAGGACATCTTGTAGAGTTCTAGATATTCAAAATGATAGAAATACAAATCATCTAAATAATAAATGTAACACTTTACATAAACTACTTAGAGTCCTGATTCAAATCAACCAAATAAGGGTGCCCTCCCTAGATTTCAAAAATGAATGGGTTACTAAAGGATGCACATTATATAGTGATATAATGGACTATACCTAACTTTGACCAAAGTCAAAGTGTAATTTGTTTTCAAGATTACATCTTCGAACTTGGTAATTACAATTTACAAAAAGACAAAATGTCTATTTACAAGATGCATAAAAGGATGCAGGAGATCAAGAATCTTCATGGTTCCTTGCTCTTCATACTAATGAACGCATCATCTAGGCCGAAATCTACAAGGGTGTGAGCTCTTGTGAAGAATGGATTTTCTTGCATAAGATTCTTGAGATTATCAAGTGTCTTATCAAATGATATGTATTGAGGCAAAAACTGTCATCCTCAACTTGATTTCTTTGTAGATCAATAGTTCAGATCAGGATGTCACCTTTAGGATCACTTGGAAATCTGGAGATGCAAGGATGGTGAATCAATATAGCACCTTGTAGTTCGAAGATATGAATTCTAACAAAAGTTGGTGTTAAGTAAGTCATCCACAATCAAGTGTTGCTAAGGTAAAAAATTTTCTAGAATGGCCATTGCAGTTATCGGTCTAAAATAGCACATTGCAATTGATTTATTTACTCCTAAGTCCAACTTAGTGTTCATGCATTAGTTAGCTAATAGAATTGCACTCCCTTTGCTGACTCTTAGATATTCATATTTCTTTAAGACCAACAAGTCATGTAAGACATGATTTCACTTCTAAGTATTTTTAAGTGAGTTATGTTGATTCAAAGGAATCCCTGTAGTAAAATCCGAGTAATGGCTTCCTCTTTTGATGTTGTTTAATGATTGCTCTCCTTTTTTTTTCTTATCATTTCCTGATTCTGGACTGTTATTTCATAATAACTGTGTTATGGTTTAAGACTTGCTAGCACATGGTGGATTTGATTAATGATTTGCATAGCTTTAAGTGCTCTAGTAACCTTATGGATGAAATGGTTCCTGTGTGCCACCCTAGATGTTATTTTGTTGTGTTTTCTTTTTTGTTTGTTTAGTTGTAACCATGGGATCAGGGCCCTTTCCCTTCTTATCTAATAAAAAAAAATTGGTGTTTAATATGCTCAAAATATCTATGTATTCCACTCTAGTTTTAGCCTTACCTAATTTTCACAAACCCTTCCTTCCAGAATCTGATGCCTCTAACACAAACATAAGTATAATTTTGATGCAAGAAGGTTGGACCATAACCTTCACCAATAAGTAACTTATTAGGCATAATATAGCTAAATTAACATATGAAAAATAAATGTCAACTATTCTCCATGCTCTCAAAAAAGGTAACCCTTGTCTATTAGGACATAAGTTCTAGATAAAATATATCATCATAGCCTAAAATATTTCTTACAATAATGGGTGCCCTCCCTAGATTAAAAATATGGGTTACAAAGATGCAAGTATATAATGACTATAAAAAAATTGTACAAGAAGGGTATGAAAAATCTAGTAGTAGATGCCCTCTCCTACTAATATGAAGAGGAAGGATCCATATTTTCTCTTTCCATATAGATTCCAAATTAGATAGGCAAGATTTGGATTGAATGTGATTATGACCTTGTAGTTCAAGATATGATTCAACAATTGAAGTAAGATCCACAATCAATGTTAAGGTTTTTCTAGAATGGCCAAGTTATCGTCTATCACATAATTGATTTATTTACTCCCCAACTTAGTGTTCATGCATTAGTTTATAATAGAATTGCACTCCCTTGCTACTCTTAGACATTCATATTTCTTTAAGACCAACAAGTGCATGAAGCATGATTTCTTCTAAGATATTTTTAAGTAGTATGTTAAGGAATTTGTAGTTGAATGCGATGTGCTTCAAAGGAATAAAGGGGAAAACCTTAAAACTCGATGATTGTTGTGACCACTTCCTATCCTTGAGCATGCTTGGATTGATATTTCTATGAATTTAATTATTGGGATTCTATTCTTAGGTGGTAAACATGTCATTTTGGTAGTGGTGGATCACTTAACTAAATATGCATATTTAAGTGCTTTACCTCACCCTTATAATGTTTTATGGCTGATTAACACTTCTTGGATCAAGTATTCAAAATCTATTTGATGCTTCACTTTATTGTCAGTGTTTGTGATCCCTCCTTTACCAATAAATTTTTGCAAGATTTTTTATGTTGTAGGAACTAATCTAAAAATTAGTTTGACTTATTATCCTTGGATGGATGGTCAAACAAAGATAATCAACAAGTGGGCTAAGAAATATTTGTATTATTTTTTCTTGAGGAACAAGGGTAGTGGCCCAAGTAGCTATCTTTAGCTAAGTGGTGGTACAATACCACTTATCATAGTGCTTCTAATATGAATCCTTATGAGGAACTCCATGTTAATTTTTTTCCTTCCTTGTCTACTTATATTTTATGTTCTTCTTGTTAATGTGAAATTATATTCACATTATCATAAGTTAATTATGGAATTATTAAATAGGAACCTATTTTCCTTTTATTATATGCCAATCTTATCACTTAGGATAGTATTGTATTTTTTCTTTGTCTTTTTTTGAAAAAATGTGGATGTATATTATACCATAATTTTTCATTTACAAGATTAATTCTCATAAATTACATTAATTTGATTAAAATTTAATCCGCTTTTATTCTTTTCGCTCTTGTAGATGAAATATTGTAGAAGATTTTCTAGCTCTAACATGGTACCAAAACTTTAGATCTGTAAGTTTCTTCTCTAATTTTTGAAGGTTTTAGCCATGAGGTTGTAATCAATGAATCCTAGAGTGAAATAGACCTCATGAATGACTCTAGAAGATGTAAAAACCTAAGAATTTCTTGTTCAAACATTAAAATTGGAGTTCAACTTTTTGAGGGTTCACATATTATTATCTTTAAAATTTTGTAAATTGTATGAAATATATACATGCATATGGATCCATACCAATCCTTATATTCATATTCCATTATTTAATTGCACTGAGCTCTAGTTTTATCTTTAGGTAAACAATTTTCAAATAGGTATTTTTATTTGACAACAAATAGGTTTATCGTGTAGGTTTATTATTTTATGTAGTTACTAATGTCATTATCATATGAAAAAAATGATCAATAGTTTTTATTAATAGTAGTTTAAAAAAATAGTGAGAAAATTTAAATGTATTTCATATTTATATGGAAACTATAGCCCTTGGCCATGGTGAACATTAGGTGGCTTACTCCCTAGAGCCACCCTTATTTGCACCTTTGTTGGTGGTTTCTACTAGTTGACCACTGTAGTTGGGGTTTCACCACTAAAACTCCACTAGCCACCCAAATAATTATTGTTGTTCTACCTATTGTCCATCAACTACCCTATCCAACAACAACCACCATCTAACCACTTGAGCACCACAACCTAGCCACCAAGGGGCAATCTTTGATTATTTTTCTTGCCAAAAGGGGTTATTTTTTTATTTTAGCCATATCTTGGGTATACAATATTGGTTTTTTAAAAATATAGTCATTAAAAATATAATTCCAAGAATTATATAGTGGTGCTATTCATTTTATCATAATTTTTTGTTAGTTCATTTTTTTGTTTAAAGTCAAATAATCCATTTTGGCTTTTGAACTTGTTATTTTTTGCTAGAATCTCTTATTTTTGTGATCCTTGTAGAATTAGGAAGATATTAAGAGCTTTGCATGCCATATATATATATTTTTTATATTTATCCTCAAGTTTAATTTATTTAGAATTATTTTTTTAATGTTTTTTTATTAATAACTTGAACATATTGATGTTGGGAATAGGATGTCATTTAATTGCAATCCTAAACATATTTGATGCATCTCCTAAGTCCTTGGAAAGTGTTCCCCAATAGTAGGATTAGAAAGAGATTAAATTTAAATGAAATGAACATGTAAATTGACATTTGTAATTAATTCTAAATGATAGGAACATGTGGGGACACCCAAGAAGAGCTCCTATAAAATAGGAGCACATGGGGTGCCCACATGGAAGTTGGAATCCACCTTGAGTTCAATTAACTATTTGGAGAAAAGATACCACTTTAGTAATGCATGTAAATATCCTAGAAGTTAGGAATTGATATTTACATGAGTGGAGTTCAAATCAGTTAAGTTCAGTTAAGTTTAGTTTAGTTCAATTCAATTTAGTTTAGTATTAGTTCAGTTCAGTTTAGTTTAGTTATGGTTCAATTATCTTCAATTGTATGCAGTTAGTTTGAATTGCATGTTAGTTGACTTCAATTGACTTGAGTTGCATGCTAATGACTTGAGTTTCATGATAGAAAATAGGTGATACATTGAGTTAAGTGGGGATGATCAGTCATGCATCATGTTTGCACGAATTGATGAAGAGATATGTTTCAGTTAATAGAGATTGACTTGGACCCACCTTGGGCACCCAAGTTGGCATCTTGGAGTTAGCACATTTTCATGAGAAGATATTTTATAAGGTTGAGTTAAGTGGGGCCATTCTTGGGTGCCAACTTTGAGGAGAAGCTTACAATATATCTTTGAAATCAACATTGAGTTAAGACTTTAGTTTGGGACGCCCAAATTGATGAAGGAGTTGGTTTGACATTGTTTTTCATGGAAGAACTCTACTTGCACAAGAATGGCGTAGATATTTGTGAGGAGCTTTATCCTCTTGTAATTGTCAACTCTTTGGAGTTTACAATGTTCACAATTTTCTATTTATTGCAGCAAGTTAAAGGGAGTTCTAAGAGAGTAATTTTGTGAAGCATGGAATGGGATGTGTTGATTCATGCTTAGACACATGAGAGTTTATTGCAGGTTGTGAAGAAGAATTGTTGAAGGAAAAAGAAGCATCTCAATCAAGGATTGATACGATGTTATTGTAATCTTGTTCTAAGGTTAAATAATACAAGCACTATTGATTCTGGTGGTGGAGTTTTTTCCTGAAAGGGTTTCTCCATGTATATGTTGTGTCACTTCTATCTCCCAGTCTTATTCTTCTACAATCTTTTGTCTACTTCTACAATTGGTAATAATGAATCTAAATAGATAATCACATACAAAGAATTTGTAACAAAGAACTCTTAATTCAATCTATAATCTCATAGTTTTACAAAGTATTAAGCTACATAATTACCTCCATTTTCAACATTTGGTATCAAAGCTAACAGTTGGGTAAAGTTTGGGGCACCTTTCTCTTAAAAGTTTGAAGGTTTTTTGGCTATAATGGGAGCTTTTACTATTGTGTTATTGCAGATTTGTAAAAGAAGTATGTTACAATGAATTTGGGATGATTGTTGTAAGACATGCTATGGCTTGCTCAACCCCTAAAAGGAAAGGCCTAGTAAGAGAGAAGTTCTCCCAAGTGGTAAGAGGGGGGCAGTTGGGTTAGACCAGTTCTTAGGTTAGAGTTAGTGGATTAACCTTTAGTGGTCTTTAACAAATGGTTTTGTGCTATTTGTATTGGTCCATTGTTTTGGAGCTCATGGTTTTGAGCCCATGGTTTAGCATGTATGGATGATCTTCATTTAGGAGATGGTTATCACGATGTCAAGATAGCTTGGTTACATGTTTCAGTGGGAGCTTTTGACAGTGATGGTTTGATGTTTATCTTGTTGCCATGTATAGCTCAGTATCACAATTCAGTGGGAGCTTTGGTAGGATATGGTTATCTTTATGTGATTTGAAGAGGTTTTAACATCTTGTTTCATGGAGGACCCTTAGAGTCTTTGGTAAAGGTGTTATTGTTCTTCCTTTGGAGAGGATGTAGTTCTCTTTGGTTTTGAGTATTAATCATTTGCTTGGAGCTTCATGATTATGTAGGTTGCATTTGAAGTTGGCATGGATTGATTAGTGGGTGCTCATGGATACTAGAGAGACTTGGGTTAAGCCGAATATTTCTTATGTTAAGAGATATATGTTGGAATGGTTACTTGTAAGAAAAGATTTTTCAATAGTAAAGACTAAGAAGCCTACACCTAGAAATGGATATGAGTCCATCATAGACCTGATGAGAAGGTTGTCTATTGTATGCACAAGATAATCTTGTATCTCACTCTTGGTCTACTTGGCAGGTAAAATGATCTAAGAGGTGTTTCCCGCCTAATATGTATATGTATCTTGACTTCTCTTATGCATTATTGAGAAGTAGATGCATGATTTTATTTATTTCCATTGTTCTCCTTGTAATCTTGAACTTGAGTTAGTTTTGAGGATTTGGGTAGGATAGGTACAAGAGATAGTTAGTGGCTTTGGGAATATTCCCTTATGTTTGTGAGAATGTTTGGCTATGTTTGATCTACTTTCTGTGAGAGGTTTGCATCTAAGTTCTACCATGTCTCATTATAAGTTGAATGTTTAGATGTTGATATCCTTTCAATTTGGAAGTGTTGAAGGAGATCTTACTTTACACAGTTTGACACTATGATAGAGGAGTTAGCCACATACTCTATGTGAAGTGCAATAGGAGGACTTGTTAATGTTGTGATCTTGTTTTAAGATTTGACATTACCTATGTAGTGGGAGTTCCAAAAGGTATATGTGTTATGTATGAGAGGGGCACATCTCTTGGACTGGTTACATTTTACTACAGTGGGTTACTTCAGAGGTTTTTTATCACATTTCTCTGTGTATTGTTACCTTGGAGTCTTATTTTGCAAGATGGTGGATATATAGGGACTTGTTTATAGATTTGGGTTGTTATGTTGATAGCATGAAGTTCTACTTATGATAGTTTTGGATGAGCTAGCAACTTGCTATGGTTTCTATTCTAATTTGGTATGAGTGTGGTAGTCACTTAGAGTCTTTTGTTATCATTTGAATTTTGATGCTTGTGTTCATGAATAGATTAGTGTAGGTTTCAATGATAGAATAAATGGTTATAGAGACTTGGGAAAGGTATTGGTTCTTGGTACAAGAAGGCCATTGGCCTTGAGTCTTGCACTTGATTTATAAGAATGATTCCTTGTTTAGAATAATTGCAACGTATAATGTCAAGTGGGAGAATGTTGGAAATACGATGCCATTTAATTGCAATCCTAAACATATTTCATGTATCTCCTAAGTACTTGGAAAGTGTTCCCCAACACTAGGATTAGAAAGAGATTAAATTTGAATGAAATGGACATGTAAATTGATATTTGTAATTATTTCTAATTGATAGGAACATGTGGGGATTCCCAAGAAGAGATCCCACAAAATAGGAGCACATGGGGTACCCACATGGAAGGTGGAACCCACCTTGAGTTCAATTAACTGTTTGGAGGAAAGATAACACTTTAGTAATGCATGTAAAGATCCTAGAAGTTAGTAATTGATATTTACATGAGTGGAGTTTAGTTCAGTCTAGTTCAATTCAGTATCAGTTATGGTTTAATTTAGTTCAGTTCAGTTCAATTATGGTTCAATTATCTTTAGTTGCATGTAGTTATTTTGAGTTGCATCTTAGTTGACTTCATTTGCATGCTAATGACTTGAGTTGTATGACAGATAACAGGTGATACATTCAGTTAAGTGGGGATGATCAATCATGCATCATGTTTGCATGAATTGATGGAGAGATATGTTTCAGTTAACAAAGATTGACTTGGACCCACCTTGGGCACCCAAGTTGGCATCTTGGAGTTAACACATTTGCATGAGAAGATATTTTATAAGGTTGAGGAGAAGCTTTTGATGACCTCGCCCTACTTCTTGACCAGCTCAAAGTCCTTAGGTCTTGGCACCCTGACCCCTGGTATCACCACCTTGAGAATCTCATCCATCCCCTCCATCAACCCCTTTTTGAAAAGCTTGCAAACCAACACCTTAGCTTCATCTTTGGCCATGTGGATATCCAACAAGGATGCTAGGAACCTTGAGACAATTTGAGAATTCACCCAGGGAGTTTCATGTGGCACTAAATGATCCTTCCCCAACACCATTTTAATGACCACCACCGTATGTCAATCAATATTCAGGAGAATGCACTTAAGGCGCTAATCGAAGACACCTCCAAAGGTGTTTTGACACTCTTTGCGTCCTAATTGAATTAGGGTATGAGCCCCAAAGCAAATCAAAGAATTGACAAACATATGCATTAAGAAATTCATTTTTTCTACCAGTGAAAGCAACCTCGAGCTTGCCCAGAACCGAGAGGAAAGGAAAACATAGAGCCCAAATGCCACCTTCGAGAGAGTGAAGACCTTAAGTGTGTGAGAGATTATTATGCTGTAAAAGGTAATGTTTTTCACCCTATGTGGCCCAAACCACAATGATTTTACACCATTCAGTGTCATGAGTACACCGATTCAAAATGAAGGTCAAACATGATGCCAATAGATGTAATGCACACATTCAATCTGAGTACGATGAAACCACATCACTATTACCTTTCACTTCCAAAGATACGAACAAAAATGCTTGGGAAGTTTGCTGATGGGGCATCCACTCACCTTAATCGCCCATACTTACCCACCAAAATGAACTTTCCACAATCCCATGTGGAAAGTTGCTCGCCCTTCCACCCACTTGAGTGGGATTTACTTTACTTGATCTTTTTTGTATATATATTTCTTGCTACTTGTAATCATTAGATGCAATTATTGTGGGAATGAAAGGCATACAATGGATGAGTGCATGTTGAAGTAAATTCATTATTTGAAACTTCTTTGGAAAATTCATCTATTAAGATAACTTTATATTGAAAATGGAATTATTTTTCCAAATTATTCTAACCCAACATTTGTAGGCACTACTCCATCACTTATTTTTATTTTAGAGTCTGGTGATGCTTCTTTGAAGCTTCCATTGATTATTTTTAATAGGATAATTTTTTTTCACTAGGTCCACCTTATTGCGACACATTTCTACTAGACATATCATCCCTATTTGTAGAGTCCAATTTTCAAATTTGGAGGGACACAATGAGGACATCTATCTTCTATTTTATGCTATTCTAGGTGGAGTTACATCATCACCATCATACTATTTGGAGATTGTTCTTCATCCTCTTAATTTTTCATAATTTGATAGTGGATTAGAGACCTTTAAGAAACATTTGAAGAATTCATTTATCTTGGAGAAGTTGAGATAATTTTTGGGAGCTTCATTGTTGTCTTTAGATCATGTGTAGATTTGAGAGACATTCATCCTTCTTTCTACATATTCCTATTTAGAATAATAAAATATTTTTCACACATCTTTGGTTCTATTTCTTCCCAAGGGGATAAATGTTGTTTTGAATTTATAGGTCATCTTCAACATCTATTTTGGAGCATATACCAACACTATAAGGTGCATCTTGATGGGGACTACATTGTACCTCTTCTTATTTCTATTTTTGGAGGGATACTTTCCTTGCATGAAGTTCCATCCTTCTCACTTTAGGGAGGTCACCAAGACCTTATATCTACATCATAAATTATGGGCATTGTATTTATATCCATGTTTTATTACATATTTTTCTCTCTTTTGGAGAGGGGTTTTATCCCATTGGATTGTTCTCCTTTTCTCTTATTATATAGAAAATCTATGTTTGCAAATGGGTACCTAATTAGGCCTTATTAGGAGGACCCATATTTCATTTTATCTTATGTGTGTATCCTCTTTAAGTTGTACTTAGGGTGGGTGTTACTGTGAAATTATATTCACATCATCATAAGTTAACTATAGATTCGTTAATTAAAAAATTATTTTCCTTTTATTATATGTCAATATTATCACTTAGGATAAGATTGACTTTCTACTTTTCCACACTTGCTATTTTTGAAAAATGTGGATGCATATCATATTATAATTTATTATTTGTTAAATTAGTGCTCATGAATCACAATTGATTGCAAGTTAATCCTCTTTTATGTCTTTAACTCTTGTAGAAGAAATAATTTAAAAAACTCCCAGTTCTAATACTTCTAAGGTGGTAAAATTTAACCTTAGACTACTTAATGGAAATTTGATATTGACCAAGAATTGCGTGGAATATTGGGTTGATCAGTATAGGATAGAGCACACTTTTAATATTGGTGATTGAGTTTTTTACATCTTCATACCTACACATGACTTTCATTATGAGACAAGTGTGGTAATAAGTTGGTTCCCAAATTTCATGCTCCCTATCATTTTTTCTAACACATTGGAGAGGTGGCATAAAATTTTTAACTTTAACCTTCTTAAATCCACCCAATTTTTATGTCTCTTGTCTCAAGAAAGTGAATGAGAATTCAACTTGACATTTGTTAGATGAGGAATATGCAATATTTTTGGTATCTAATGCTATTTTAGACAAACACACCAATCACCTTTTTAATAATTTTATTAAGGAGTTATTAGTCCAATGGAAGGGTCTACAACTTGAAGATGTCATGTGGGATGTTTCAAACATTCTCTCCAAATTTTCTCATCTCAATTTTTAAGGAAAAATATTTTCATAGGGTGAGGCAATGTTATGTATCACAGTCTTCTTTATGTTAGCTAGTATTAGTTGGATGCATATGTTTTTAAAGTCACACTTAGGTAGCATTAACAAAGGGATGCATAATATTTGTAAGTCCCAATAGAGAGTAAAGTATTTACCCACATGTAGAGGATGGTAGTAACAACCTTTGGAATAAAATTATATATTGTAATGACTTCTCAAATGAAAAGTATATTAGAATATTTTTAAAATTAGAGTGTATTTTCTATTTGGAGGTTTCTCCTTTATATTGGTGCTATAAATACAATAAAGAATTATATTTCTTTGATTTTTCATATTTCTATATGTTTCATTTATTTAATCTTACAAGTTTATTACAAAAATATTCTTAGGATAATTTTGAACCATAAAAGGTGAGGATCATGTTGTTTACCATCAAAAGAATCTAATTTTTATTTATTTCCCTAATTATCTTTATCAAAATAGCCTCTTTTTTTTTTAATTTTTGTTGGAGATATCCCTAAGGGGGTCCCCTTTAGCTTAGAGCCAAGGTTTGAGGGGTATCCATTCTACCAAAATCCACTCAAGGCATGATACTAGCCTCATCCCTTTTTAGGCGTCGGGGCCTTGCACTCAACAAGACTTGATCCCTAGTGGGCTCATTCAGGACCTTTCAACTTCACCAGTAGACCAAGGGCCACTAGCAAATAGTCTCTTTCATGAAATCATGCCTTTCAAAATGTTGTTCATTTTTATATTTGTCATCCCATATTCATCTAATTCATACTCATCCTTTTGATCTTCATCTATAATTTTAGATTCAAAATTTATTAAATTCCTTAAGAAATATTCATCCTTGAATGCATAGAAATTATTGACATTATCAAGCACTAAACAAGTTGAAATAAAATCAATGAAAAACCTTTTAAGCCTTGATTATACTATTGGCTCTAAGGTAATTGCAACCATTACTAAATCGTCTAATATACTATTTTACTTTATGAAATTAACTAAATATTAAAGGCATCAGTGCCAACTCTCTCAAATAATTAACTTCTTGTGGAATTTCAAACTATAATTTATGTATGGAATTTTTGTATTCAACTATTTTGTTTGTGCAAGAAAATTGAAGCCTAAATACAACAAGAAATGGTTTTCCCTTGGATTTGCTAGTTTAATACCGACTCTTGATCCTTGGTTTGAATTGGAATTATTAAATTTAACTATTCATATTTGATCACTTGTTTTCTATTTCTTTTATAAATTTGACACAACTACTTTAGCATGACTAGGTTTGGAGATACTAATAATTATCATGTTTAATTCCAAGTTTTTGTGGTAGCGTGTATCACTGCCTTTGTTGTGTATATATTTTGATAAACCCATTTCAAAATTACATTTATAAGCATACACATTTAAGTCATTAGGTTCAACCTAGGTTATTTTAGTCCCTTGACATGGAAAACCATCTATAGGGGTAGTTTAATTATTTTTAATTACTTCCAACTTTTCACAAAGTTTAGGACATGTGAGTTCTAAATGTGATTTTGGATGAATTATTTCCCATTGGGGTAAGGAAAATGGAAAAGAATACAATTGATTTATCTAGACTAGATTTATGCATTAGGTCCAATGCATTTTCTTATTTAGGCATAAAAAATGGCCTACAAACTTCCTAAGAGGCAAAATGATGCATAAGAATTTGGGTTCACAAGCAAATCCTATGTCACTAAAAATAGTTTTAGGTTATTCTTTTATTTTTATTTAGTTTTATTGTTAGTTTCTTAGTAGGTTCATGTCATCTTTCTTTCTTGAAGAGTCTTATATGAAGGATGTAGGCTTGTAATATATTTTAGACCATCTATAGTTGTGCTATATGATAACTATAGACTGTTATAGGCTATCTTTGAATTGCTTCAAGACAAACTTGAGTGTATTCGGGATACCATAGAAAATATAACAAGGATTATGTATTTTTGATAAAGGAATAGTGTATTATGCTATATGTACTATGTTTTATCTTAAGTATTGACTATGATAAGACTTTCTATAGATCCTAGTGCCAAGATATAAGCTAAACAAATTGGAAAATTGGATATCTATATCAAAACCATAAATTAAAAAATAGATACATTGTGGTTCCTTGAAATTATAAGCTATCACCTTGCTAGTTAAAGTGGTATTTTTTCCTTTCTATCCCTAGAATGTTGGGTTGGTTTTGTTTTTGTGATTATTATTGTACTTTATAATATGATTGATATGTAGAGATTTTTTAATTGATTTATCACACACTTTTACACTTTGTGATTGATTATGTTATTTTTAAATGACTCATTTATTATCCTACCATGAGATTTTTAGTATGTTCTCCTATTGTGGTGGTTGATCCATACTTGCATGAATCAATTTCGTAGGATTCTCTTACCTATTATTTGGTAGTGTGTATTGTTGCCTAGTTTTTCCTAGTTTCTTGAATTCATAAAGAGGTGGATTGATTCTTGTGACTACATGGTATTTTGGTAGGAAACTAATTATGGGATGTTTTCTTATTTTTTGGTCCATTATTTATTTCTATTGCATGCTTCATTTTCCTTATCCTGTGTGGTTGGCCATTTCCTTTTCCATGAGACCTTTCCTTGTAACATTATTTAATTTGGACTACCTTTTGTCTTTGTGGCATCATCCTTGGTTGTTAAAATTTATATTTATATATTTCAATGTGGAATTTATTGAGTTGTGATCTCTCTTATGGATAAAAAAATAATAAATTCTTATCTAGGTTGTCATGGCCATGTTTGAAAAATTATTGTTAGGTCAAGTTTTTCATTCTTGAAGTGAGTGGTTGCCATTTTATTGGCACATGTTTCTTTCATGAGATTTGACTAGAGGAATGTGAGATTTTACAAAAGTTCGAGATTCACTTATTTTTTCTTGGATACATATGTTGTACCACCTAAAATTCATGCAACTATAAAAAATTACACTTGAACTATGCCTCTTTCCCTAAAGAATCTACCTTAGTGTTTCATCTTGGTGCATTTCTACACCTATGCTAGTATGCTCATGCTTCACATGTCCTATCACATCCTCACATGGTTTATATGTTACCCTACTAGCTGTATCATGATTGGGTCCTTTCATTTCTAGATAAATTTATCATGTTCATGAACCCTCTTCTCTATTTTGACTATTCTCACATAATGCCCAAACCTTATAAAGGAAAAAAATGGTACCTTCACTACATATATGATAATTTCCTCTCACTATAGGTGTAGCTACCTCAAGGTGAGAATCAATTTGATCTATGTTTACTCCTCTACATTCATAGTTTATTTTAATTCTAAATTTTGTAGTACTACACATATTAATTCATGATTAACATGATCATTTTATTTAGCAATATGACATCTTTTATTGAGTCTTTTCTTTGAAAATTTAGGACTCCTTTTGAATACAATGTGTTTTAGCCTTATGAATTAAAAACTAGGTATTACATATCTCTTTCTCTTTGACATCCATATAATCTAATTGATTAAAAGTTTCAACATTAATACACCAACTCTCTTATTTTATAATACCTCGATTAATTGCTAATATTGGCTGATTTATGTACAAAACTTCATTTATCTTATTATACTTAGTAAATAAATGTTTCACCCATAATTCAGACCTCTCCATGGAGTCCACAAAGAATTATTAGCTATGTAACCATTAAATATTCATGACCAATCTTGACTAAGTAACATACCATAGGCATTTAGGATATCTACTACCTAAATATTAATAAACTATTGTTCGATGGGATCTACTTAGGAGGGAAAAATGTTGATGGTGACAAAAACCCTAGTAGGAGTGGGCGATGGCGACGACGACCGTGCTAAGGAGGGTGACGATGCAAAAGGTGAAAGTGATGGTGGATTGTACCGTTGAAGCTTGTGAAGTTGCGGAGGTCGCCCCTCCCTATTGGTTGATTCCTATTTGGGATGCGGTGAGGGCTCTGTCAATGGACCCCGTGTTCCCTCTCCTGCTGAAGACTATGGAAGAGACTCTGTTGGTGGCTTTAATGGAGTCTCTGAGGAGACTAGTCAAGATTTTTGGGAGGTCTCATTGAGTGAGGAGGTGGAGGAATCTCTCCTCGATATTCTCCTTGAGGCTCAGTTGAAAGCTCGGAGGTGTGATGGGTCGGTTTCTTCTGAGGGGTGGAGTCGACAATTGGACTTTGAAGATGATGTTTTGCTCCTATCTCTGTGGATGGAGGCCCAACGTTCTACCTCTTCACATTCATCTACCGTGCAAAGGGAGGATCTCCGTGAATCTTGGTAGTTCTCTCAAGAGGGGCTTTTTTCTGCCCTCTCCCATGATTTCTCCTCCTCTGACTGTGGATGGTCCAAAGCCTGTTACTTCTGTTAAGGGTGTTACGGATTTGGTGCCCTGCGCTGGTGTTTACTCCTGCTTGGGGTTTCCTACAATGGTGGATGCCCTTAATGCTCCTTTGGTTGCTTCGGGAGTGCCTTCTCCTCTTTAACGTGAGATGCTAGAGTTTTTGTTCCGTGGAGACCCCCCTTTTGTGTACCCCCAATCTCCTCAGAGAGTTGTTTTATCTATTCCCGATGAGTGGATCGACATAGCTACTATTGGGTTACAAAATTCTCTTATTAGTATATTTTTGGGATATGGACCTAACATTGATTATATTCGTAGCTGGGTGCCAGCTTGGGCTAATTCTTGTCCGCCAAGCGTGGAGGATTTGAAGAATGGGTTCCTTAAAATCCTTAGAAGGATGCTCCCATGTTTTTCAGGGTGGTCCTGGGTTTCTTGGTAAGGTCTTTCTTCATTTATAAAGATGATCTGTTGGGTTTGATGTTTCCAAAATCAACTTAGTCCCAATCTGGATTTGTCTATCGGAGCTCCCTCTAGAGCTATGGGATGAAAGTATTATTCATGGCATTGCTGAAGCCATTGGTCATTTTATTACTATTGATGTTGTCACTAAAGCTAGAATACGTTTTCTTTATGCTATATTTTCTGTTTGCATTGAGACTGGTTTTGAGCTGCTTAAGATTGTTAAGTTGTGCTCCAAGCTTGAGGTTTGGGAGCAAAAACTGCATTATGAGATCTCACACTGGTACCACTTCCACAATATTGGATTTTTTTGTTGTGTTGTGATCTTCATATAAAGAATAATGGTCCCTAGCCCCAGAAGGAGTTGAAGTTGGGCATGATTGAGACCAACATGACCCTTGGTTGTCAAATCCCTTTGAAGGGCAAGATATTGTTGGACCATTTGGGTGAGGGCAAAGGTGTGCCTCACAAGTTCAAAAGGAATTTCATTCTTGAGAAACATTCAATTGTTTTAGAAAGTAGTAGTAATTTACATTCCAACCCTACCTCTCATATGAGGCCTTTGAAGAAACTTGAGTTCAAACCTCTGTGATTTCTAGCTTCTCGCTCCGATCTTTAGCTTTGTTGGGTGTTGCTACTCTCTTCATGGCAACTAGTTATGCTTCTCCTTTAGGTTTGCTGGTTTTTCTTTGTGGTTATGTTTATTTTTTTGGTTGTCTCATTTCTTGTGAGACTCCTCTCTTTTGCCTTGATGGTTGTTCTATAATTTGGGTTCGGGCCCTTGCCAATTTATCTTAATTAAAACTATTGTTCTATGGGTCTAAAGAAAGTTGCATATGCATGTAGTTTAGCTCTTCCACTGTATTTACCTTAATCTTAGCTCGTTGTACTACTTGTTGGCTCTTGAATGTGTATCTCCATAAATCCTAAAGATAAACATAAAACTTAAGGCTAGTGAAGGCCATCATAGGTTGATTGATTGGACTTATAATTAGATAGTGGCATGAAAGGACCAATTCATGAGAGTCTCTCCTTCATCTTCAAACATCTAATAGGCCAAGGGAATGTTTCTTAAGTTCTTCATAGCAATACAATTAAAAGAAATGATAAATACAAACAAGGTCCTCAAGTAGCCATATGCCATAACCCCAAAGGTTTTTCACTAGATTCATCTCAACATTGGCTACATATAAACCTACAACACCTCCAACAAATAGATCACAACTTTTTCCATGCAACATAAGATAACAATAGTGTCCCTAAGAATGAATCCACTAAAATTTTGGTACAAACATGAAAGAGTGAAGTAAACTAATATGATCCTTTAATAGTATATTAGTTTTAGAATCACATAAGATATGCCATAGGTTACAGTACTAGATCATACGAGTATGAAAGAAATTAACAATACTCCTATGCTACTAAGAACACAATATGATTAAAATAAAATGTGTTGGGCCCTTAGCATATGAATTTGTACTTACTCCATTGAGAAGTATATTCAAAGCTTGTAAGTAATGTAGGATCATACCTAAAATTTAACCATGGAACCATATTTGTATATATTCACAAGCCTTAATATTAGAAGCATCACACATCTAGACATTCTTCAATAATTGATTCCAAATCAATGAAACTCCAAATCTAATGGAAAGATACTATCACAAAATACTTTGTAATAGATTTTAATGTTTTCCCATTAATCAATTCCTATTACTTTAGACCAAAAAATATGGCAAGGGAGAACTAGTAATTAAGATAAAAAGATCCATTAAAGTATTACATCCTACCATGAAGACATCCATATATAGATACAACCTCTACTTGATTAATCCTTCCTATGGTATACAATAAATACCCACATATTTTACATAACTTATACTTACATCTATTGATGCCCTAGACCAACTTAAGACACTCAACTTGAGAATTAGCTCATGGATGAAACCTTACAATGACTTATATTGATGTATATATGGCAATTTTGTTTACACCCAACCTTCCTAACTACATGCCATAGGAAATTAGTCAAATTATCTTTCATATTCATATGCTGAATTTCGCATTCACTTTTATTGATCAACACATCTTTGTAGAAAGAGGACCACACTTGGGAGACAATGATAATCCACATTGGATCTAAAAATTAGGCACTTAGAATAGGGAATGAGATCCTCCATCAAATACACCTTGTTCTAAGGGATGACACAACACCTAGACCTAGGGATCAAGTCAATCTAGGTAGCATGATAGCTCTATGATTGAACCAAGGACGAGAAGATGCCAATGAGACTAGACTGGATCCAATATTTTGTATTTCAAGCTCCATAAGACTCAAGAGGGCAATCCTAAGAAGGGTCTTAAAGAATGATTAAGCTTATAGCAAGTGTTGGTTCTTTTTCTGAATTTCGCATTCAATCATAGTTATAGCAAGTGTTGGTTCTTTTTCTTGCTATCCCTTGTTCTAAGGGATGATACAACACCTAGACCCAAGGATCAAGTCAATCTAGGTAGCATGATAGCTCTATGATTGAACCAAGGATGAGAAGATGCCAACGAGACTAGATTGGATCCAATATTTTGTATTTCAAGCTCCATAAGACTCAAGAGGGTAATCCTAATAATGGTCTTAAAGAATGATTAAGCTTTGTCATAGATAGTGCTATAAGAACAAAACCAGGTCCAACTAGCATAATGCATAAACCCAATTAACTTCCACTAACTCATATTGTATTGGTTTCATACTATCTTGTAGCTATATACCCTAAACAAATGTATAATTAACACATTCACACATTCACAATTAAAGGATCTAATCATTGAGTACATGTAGGAATGATCCTTTGTACCTTTACCTATGCATTGTGAATACATAATTTACAAAAATTGACTTGTCTTCATGTCAAATAGGAAAGTGGTGCTAAATGAGCAAGGAACTAAGCCTATTCTTTGTATCCTTTAAACTCTAGGAATGAAAATAGACCCTAATAAGTGATACCTTTATATAGATATTCATTATTTGAATATTTGAGGTGTTGGGTTAGCTACAACCATAAGAGACCTATGTCTTATCTTGTACGAACATAGTCAACTCAAGCCTAATAACAAAAATGGTAGAGTAAAACATAGTTTTGATGCACCTAAATCACATGACTTTGCCTTACAAGGCCTAGGCTCTCAAATGCCTTAATGTTTTAGACAATGCAACCCATTCTCAATAATCCATTCCAAAATTATAAAACCCACATACCAAATTAGTAAGACTTCCCAGTTACAATTATTTCATAATAAGAACTTTTACTATATTCCTTGAATGCAAAACTAACTAAACTCCAACATAAATACAACAAATGTGTACCTAGGAAGTTATCAAATTCCTTACAACTCAAAAGATGAAATGGAGAAATAATGCAAAACAAACATGAATAATTCTTACATTGGTTTACAAAATTGATAGTACAATGCCATAATATAAATTAGATTTAGAATCAAGCAATGTCCAAATTTAAGAAGAGTTTATCATCAATTTGACAATATAAATCTCACACAATTACGAGTATGACACTAAGATTGGCTTGGAAATATTTTAGTAACATCTCCCCAAAACCCAATAGATAACCTCAACATAACACAAAAATTATAATATAATGGGAATAGGGAGAAACCTAGATTGAATGCAATCATGACATATATCACAATTTGAATCCTTGATGCAATAGAATTAGGCATGAGAGAATATGCCTTAGCATCTTCAAATCTTTAGTTTTTAGTCTTTCAATTCTTTTATGTTTTGTCTTTTTAAAAAAATTTCATTCTTATATTTTTTTCTCTTATTCTCTTCCTCTCTAATTTTTTCAATTTATTTTCTTGCCTTCTCAACGCTGATTGCGTTTGTTGTTAATTTTTATTGTGTATGTTTGCCTTTGTCTTCTTGTCCTTTTATTTAATTGTATTTTGTTACCTCTTTAGTTTTATTATGGTGCCTTTGGTTTTTTGTTTTATTCGTGGTCTCATTTCACTACATATACTTGGTGTTGTAGTCACTTTTACTTATTAATTGGGTTTGGATTTTTTAATAGTATCATTATATTAGTAATGTATATTTATATTATAAAAAATTTCAATATTATAATTTTTTATTTTTTTAGATTGCAAGAATCGGGTAGCACGACCCCCTATAAACTGCAATGCACCTGGTAAACTTTTTAACGTGACTAGCGGCGCTGGCGCTTCAATATTATAATTTAATATTGCATATTAATTTACATTTTCTTTTTGTTTATTTCATATTTATTTTTCCTCTCTTATTTCTCTTTTTTATTTTTCTTTATGTTGTCGTCCTCTCTCATTAGTTTTTAGTCTTTCAATTCTTTTATGTTTTGTCTTTTTAAAAAAAATTCGTTCTTATATTTTTTCTCTCTTATTCTCTTCCTCTCTAATTTTTTCAACTTATTTTCTTGCCTTATCTCTCTTGTCTTGGTCTTTGTACCCTTTTCTCTCCTCAACTTCTCACCTCTCTTCCTTTTAAGCAAATTGGGTCTGCATCTAACCATTTCTCATTTCCTTTGCTCTCTATCATCCTGATGATGGATCACTGAGTGTGATCCGAAACGTTGATGAAAAAACTCAAACACAATAAAAAATTTCAGAAATTACAAATCTTCATCTTCAAACCTTCTTCTACTTTACCCTCTTTCAAGTGAATTAAAAATAACTTTCCAACTTCCCCTATAGTAAAAATATTTTTCTACCCTTTTTCCAGCTTACAAATGAAAAAATCAACCCACTAATTCTTATCCCTTGACTGACAAGTAAAAACCCATTTTGAATCATACATTCGACTATCAAAACTCCCAATTCCTCTTACAACTAATTTACACATTTTGTCAACATAACAAAAAAATTTACACATTTTATCAAACAATTTGCTTATAACCATTTGCATCCAAGAAAATAAACATTATCTACAACATCCTATTAGCCCCTTTAGGCTGAGATCAAATTTGTCATGTCCCATAATCCGATATTCAACTAATTATACTTTTATGTGAAGCTTTTGAGCAAGGAGAGCATTGAAAAGGCTTGCAAAGGTACTCAATGATGAAGTGATTGAAAATAGACTTAGCATCTTCCCTCAGTAATAATGATCTCAATATCATTGCTACGGAAGACAGCTCTGTGATATCACCTCAACCACTCCAAAAATGAGTAAGGAGCATTTGAGAATGATGCCATGACATGATCATTTCTAAAATCATCCACTCACTTGTAAAATCATCCACTTACTATGATTATGGATACAAATGATCCATCTCAGCAATACACACAAACCTTATTCCTTTTCCATTTAATTCAGTATTAACAATTTTAGTTTATCTTTATTTCTTAGTTTTTTTCATTCCGATGATGGATCATGGAGTGTGATCTGTTGATGCAAATAAATTTCACACAGTTAAATTCAGAAAAAAAAACTTACTAATTAATGATAACAAGTTTCCACGATCCATAATGATAGTTGCTTAACAGATTTCTGGGTTCGATTATGTGATTATTTTTACTCATGCTCTCTTCTTCATCCCGATGATGGATCACGGAGTGTGATCCATTGATGCAAAAATAATCATACAATAGAATCTAGAAATCTGTTAAACAACTGACATACTGATTTATAAATGATCTCAATCTTCACATGATTGTAGGAAAATGGGATGCCATCTCACTGTTCTGCTGGGTGTTTTGTTTCTCATGGCCAAGCATCTTCTGGTAAAAGGCATTTTCCCCCATTGCTGCTATTACTTTCATCCAGTTTCTGGTACAAGGCATGAAAATAACCATATTCTTCATTTAGAACTTACCTGAGCATCCCTCCATGGGCCAACTACTGATTCCACCGTGTGTAGCCTTTAGGGGCAGCTCAAAAAATGTGATGGGACAATGCATTACTTATCATCTCTTCAAAATTGAGGTGGGAAGAACAGAAGGCTTGTTTGATGCCTTCTCACTGGTTAAAACATCATTAAAAATGTCTTATTTGGCGCTTCATCACATAAAAAAATCATTCATTAAATCTGGACACCCCCTTTTTGTTTAGACTCTAAATAACAAATAACTCACTTAGAAAGCATCATAGTAAAGGAATATTCCCTCCCATTATTTTAATTGCCCTGTTATGCCTGTCCTTTACATTTATGGGTATAAGGAATATTAATAAGAAACAATAATAATGCGTATACCAATTTAAAATAATATATAATTATTTTAAAAGCTTTCAATTAAAAAAAATGATAGAAAATTAAAGGAGTTTTTTTGGGTCAAAATGATGGAATGAGAATTTATATTTTTCAAGTTTTATTGTTCTTTTATTAAAATTTGAATAGCAAATTATTTTAAGGGGTTACTTTGTAACAGCAAGCAGTTCAAGTAGGTGGTTAAAAGAAATTTCACCATGCTCACAAAATTCACTTGATAACCACAAAACTAAATTTGGAAACTCATCATAGATTATCAATACCCATTCTATTTCCAAAACCATTTTTGTATTTCGATGATGGTCTATGGACCCACTTGTAGTTACTAGAATATGAAATATAGGCCCTAAAACTCGCTGGATTGCCTTGAAAATATAGGAGGCGGCTCATTTTAAATTATTATAACTTTGTGAAATACCGGAATTTAGAGATTAAACATGCAATTAAATATTTTAATGCATGAATATTTTCAGCTAGCTACTATCTTGGGGCTTGAAATAGAATTTCTCTACCAAATTGAATTGAATCTCCTAGAAAATGATACATAAAAACAAGTTCCAATAGTAGGAATACAAGTCAACATATTCAATTTATTTTTAGTTCCATATAACTCATCTATAGGTTTTTAGTAGGTATAGCATTAGCCCTATATCATAGCTAGAAATGATTCTAAAGGGAAGCTAATAGCACAAGCAACAAATGCACATAAATGAAACATAGCCCTTCAAGGAGGAAGATTTGGTCACTATTCACACTTGTAGCACACAATTGCATTAGGTGACTAGTCCTTTCATATTTGCATGAATATAATCACCCTCTCTTGGCACATAATGAATATTAAGTTAACCTCAAGAAGAAATAATAAACAATGCACGATCCCATCACTAGATATGACAATAAAATATAATTGAGAAAGAGAGTTGGCCACCAAGAAGTATACACACAACTTTTTTTGATGAATAGGCACTAATCTATATTAACTATAAAGATTAAAATACATATTCACAAAAAAGGTGGGTGGTAAGAAGGCACACCCTGAGAGTCACATGGGTAGTGCCTAGAAAACTAAAAAGCACATGGGCCTAGCCCATAAGTCCAAGATTACAAACATTAAAATGACCATCAAGTGGCCAAAGTAGTACCAGTAGATCCAAGAGGGTCTTTGTCATCCATGTTTTTCCCCCATACATCAGCGGGGTCTAGAATGACGTCAGGAGGAAGACCCTAGCCATCATCAACTTCTTTATCTTTATCCTCGTGCTTGGTCAAGATTGCAAGCACCAGACATGGAAAAAATTTATTAGAATCTGGCCAACCAGAGCTAGTAGTAGGAGTATCATTAGAGGGCCACCCCTGGCCAACCTGCAGAGGAGGAGAACGAGTCCACCAAGGAGGGCGGGAACCACGCCAAAGAGGAGGCTGAGAGCGGGGATGAGCAGAGCCACTCCCTTGAGAGGGCGACCGACTGCGTGAGGAAGTGGGCGAAGTGGGCACCCGAACAACAATACACTAGGCATTTCCCCAATGATCCAAAAGCACGTGAAGGTGAGCCACTTCAAGTGAAACCTTGTTGGCTTAAACTTGAATCTGTAAGAGCACATTAGAGCAAATAATAGCTTTAGAATACAAAGAAACATTTTTATCCATTTGCGTGTTAGCAAATATGTAGAAATTTCTATCTTTCAAGATATTGAAGAGGATTTCCACCCTAAAAGTGTGCCAAAGTTGGGTATATTTAGCAGGAAGTTTGGGCGAGTCTCCCAGCAAAACCATATGCCAGGATAAGGGATTCGGTCTGAAGGGATGAAAGAAGTCATGAGTCCAATTCCAAAACTACCGAGCTCTGGTACAAAACTACAAGAGATGCTTAAAAAACTCAGCTTGCCCACAAAATGGGCATCGAGAGTCATGGACCCCCAAGTGAACAAGCCGGGACCCCATAGGTAAGCCTTGGAAAAAGAATACACCAAACAAAGTGGGAAAATTTTGGCTCAACACTTGTAGACCAAGTGGCAAAGAATCTTTTTCACCAAACATGAGCGGGGGATTGAAAAAGCCACTTCTGGTTTAGACTTTCAATCATTGGAAAGTGTGGTGAAAGCCAACTATAGCCAAGCATAGGCTTGTAATTCCTAAAAGGGGTGTCTGGGTACCACTTCTAGTCCTTCCACCAGGGCTTGGGCCCACGAATTCCCACCTTATGAAGCATATCTATAGGAATAACATTCACCAGACCATCATAAGTATCACGGTCCTGGTCTTGAAACCTGTAAAGGGCACAAAAATCTTCCCATAACATGATGCGCATTGTGGGTATGTGAAACACCTGCTGCAAAGTTTGAATGCCTTTCTTGTGGAACCTTAATGCCTTAAGCCAAGGCGACTTGGCTAGCGGTTGACTATTACTAGCAAAGAGAGGTGACCACCAAACATTCTGTTGATTGAGTGAAATCCCATCACAGAAACCAGAGCCAACCTAGCGGAGCCAAGGCTTAACTGCCTCTTAGACTCTCCAAATGATCTTGGACACAAAATTTCCCACAATTTGAACTAGTTCCTTCATGACCAGAAGGGTTTGAAAGCCAATCCCCTTCCAGGTGGGTCTGTGAATAGGAAAATCGGATTGAATGCAATTCTTGAGGAGAATTTTCTAGGTTTCATCTCCAGTAAGGGCTCTAATTATCCATTTCATACACAAGGCAGTCCCTTGTCATTGAGTGGAGAGTAGACCAAGTCCTCCAGAGTCTTTGGGAAGGTAGAAAAACTTCCAGGGAACATAGTGAAACCCTCTGTAGGACTCCATAGAGGCCCAAAGAAACCCCCGAAGCAACTTTTCAAGCTTGTCATAGGCAAAATTTGAAGGAGCTCAACAAGAGGAGTAGTAGACATGTGTATCCACTAAAATCTTGGAGCACACTTAGAATTTCCCTGCCAGAGAAAGAGGCTTGGTAATCCAATAGGCCATCTTTTTCTCAATCTTGTAGAGGAAAGCTTGCCACAATTCAACCAGAGAAGCTTGAAAGGCAAAGGGAATGCCCAAAAACCAAAAGATTTCCCATGGCCCAATCCATTTCCAACTGTATTGTTGAAGCTAGTGAGGAGTGGGTAGAATAGATTGCCTGTAGCACAATGTTGTATGCCACTGAATGGAAGAACCAGACACAAGGAAAAAAATGTTAAGACATTCAAGAGTTTCCTTAATGTTATTCTCTTCCTCAAGAAGGGTGAGGAAATAGTCATCAACAAAATGGCCATTAACTAGTTGAGCCTGGGAGTTAGGTAGAGTAATTCCTTTAACACGCTATAGAGAGACCGCATTGGCCAAGAGATAGCCAAATCGTTCAACAAGCATGTAAAGGGAAGGAGCAAGAAGACATCCTTATTGAATGGAGTGGAATAGCTCAAAGGCAATAGATTGGTGGTTATTGATGGTGATACAAGTTGAGGCCTCTGAGAAGAGCATTTGTAGGACCTGAATGAAATTAGGTCCAAACCCCAAGGCTTTCAACATGGCTAGAATAAAAGGCCACTCAATGCGATCATAAGCTTTAGCAAAGTCTATTTTGAGAAAAATAGCTTTATGGTTCGAATGCCTAGCCCACTCCATACCTTCCCACACAACAATGATATTGTCTAGAATGAATCTGGACTTGACAAACCTAGTTTGGTTCGAGTGCACAATCTGAGGCAAAATATGGTGGATCTTTGGAGCTAGAATTTTGTCGATGATTTTGTAAGAGACATTAAGGAGTGTGATACACTCCTAGTTGTAGATATCCTCAAAATCTCCAGACTTAGGTATGAATTTAATATTTTCTTTATTAATTATATTACCTAGGGATTTATAATGAAAAGCCTCAAGATAGACTTTATGCAAGTCATGCCCAACACAATCCCACATGGCCTTGTAAAATTAATAAGGGAAACCATCAATCCCAGGGGATTTGTCATTAGCCATGGAATGCACAACTTCCTTTAAGTCTTCAATTGTGAGCAAAAAAATTTCTAGGCTAAAGATAGCCTATTTGGCACCACAACAAGACAATCTTGAAGGGCTTGCTATTGCTCTAACATGTACTCTTGAGCAGTGAAAACTTGTTTATAATGTCGAACACAAGCCTAGAGAATGTCAGGTAGCTCATAAAGCGCTTGAATTCCATCTTTAATTTTTTTAATGCTAGGAGATGAGTGCCTAGCACACAAGGCCAAAAAAAACTCTTTGGAGGCATGATCACCAATCTTTAACCAGTGCAATATGGCTTTGATTTGTGCACCTCTGGAAACATAATTGTCTGCAACTTACTTTTTGTTCTTAATTCCACCACCCTAACTTGTAATGATGGGGAGAAAGGGCTAGCTACTAAAGCCTCGGTAGCTAAGTGCAGGTCAGTTATGGTAGCCTCAAAAGATTGCCAGTGAAAAATGGCCATCTGATGCCCATAAATGCACAAAAATCTAGCCGTGTGAGTGATAGCATAATTCCACCAATTAATCTATCCTTTATTATGAGGTGGCCTGCACTCCAAATTATAGACTCTATGGATGTGGGCCAATGTGGACTGATGAAAAAAAAGACGTGTTCAAAAGGAACTATGTCTTGTAGGCTCGAGGTTGTCTTGTCTCCCATTCAATGTGAGAAGAAATGGGGAAATGATCTGAAAAAGTTACATCAACTAACGACTTAACCAGGAGTGAAGAGCTGTCAAAAGAAAAAAAAGATTGGGCCGAGATCATAGCACGATCAAGGTGCTTAAATATCCTGTCAGAGCCAGCCCTGAAATTACATCAAGTGTGCCAGAGGGAATGAGAATGGCGACGACCAATATTGGGATCAAAGAGTCCCAATTTATTACGCATGTAGAACCATACCTCCCATTTGCTAGCTGCCCATCTAAATGGCAGAGTCCCATCTTTATCATATGCCATCTCAACCATATTAAAATCCCCACACAAAAGCCAAGTAACAACTGGTAATGAATCATCAATCCAACGCCAAAGAAAAGAGCATTCCACAACATCATTAGAGGCATAAACATTAATAATGATCCCAAAAAAGTGATTATCAATATTAAGGAGGATCTAGACGAGCCGATGTGTGGGGTCAGACCCATGGTCAACCACACAAGCATGCCATTGTGGGAACAAAAAGGTGATAGCTCCACCACGTCTAGTATCATGAGTAGTACAAAACATATGACTGGCTGGCCAAATAGAATGACAAGCCGATGCGAGTAAAAAACTAAAAAATTTAACTTCTTAGAGACAAATCACTTCAATACCAACATATTTTTGCAAAGTATCCCTAATAGAATACTTTCTAGAGAGGTCTGTCAGACATCGAACATTCCATGAGAGGAAATTCATGAATGAAACTCCTCCATATCGTCAGAGTCTAGCTCCTCCTCATCTAGAGTAGAGAAGCGATTCTGCAAAAAATCTGGCAGAACTGACCCAATTTGAATATTCAGAGTAGAAAATCTCCGTTTCTCCTGCACAAATTATCCTTCTTCTAATGGTGGAGGACTGTGAGACCGTCGTTGAGCTCCCATCATGGGAGGAGAAACATTTGGTTGCACCATCATAACCGTGGTAGGCTGAGGTGTAGCCTTCGGCTTGGGTTGTGCTGTAATACTATCATCCCCAATCAAGGCTTCTTTCCCTTTCGCTGAAGGGTTTGAAGCATCTTTAGCTGGCTCAGGGACTTTGGAAACCATCCCAGAGCCACTGGACTTGTGTTTATGATTCCTAACCATGGTCCATTTCTCATAAAGTTTGGCAGCAAAATTATCTGCCTGATGGGGCTTTTCAGATTCCCACAACGAAGGAGTACGAGGCACTGCCAAAGGGCAGTCCCTGATCTTGTGGTTTGCGAAATGACATCTATAACATGTGTTCAACAGATTAAACTAAGTGACCTTCTAGGTATGTCAAAAACCTCCAATTTGAATATCAATGGAGTCTTTTAAATCTTGTGAAAGGTCCACTTCAACACAAATCCGTTTCTAGGGTCAGGCCTAGAAAAACCTATTTGGCTCAATGCAAATGACCCTTCCTAGAGTGGACACAATATGACTTAGAAAAGGCACACAAGGCAAGGGAAACCCTAGAAACCCAATCCAGACTGGGACTCACAACTTTGTGTCATCTGAGACAACGAAGTCCCAGGTCCATGACTGGAAAACCAACGAAGAAGACTTGACATACCAGGGACCATGATTCAGGATTTCGTGAACATGATTGACCTCCGCGAAACAAAAAAGAAAAAAACCCTTGGTTAAATTTTGGACCATATCAAGGCAGACTCCATGAGGGACCCAAACCTTGTGGACCATGTTCTTTAAGCACAATTTCGGGGGGAGTCCTCCCAACAAAGTACCCAACAAGAGTATGTTGCTCAAGCCATTTACAAGTAGAATCAAAATCAGGCAAAGGTAAAACCACATCAGTTGGGTAGTCAAAAGACATACCTCATGAAACACTTTTTGAACAAATTTTTGGGGACGTTTGTTCAGAGGAGAAGCCATTGAATAGAGCTGTCGAATTGCCAACACCAACATGAACTGCTGGGTTAGAGTCAGTTGAAGGCATATTAAAACAAAAAAACTATAGTAAATGCGGTTGTACACATAGGTAAATTGGAAAATCCTGCACAAGGAGCACAATATGACACAAGAGCGGCCAAGAATGACTGCAGACGCCAAGACCTAAAATTTGAATTTACCCACAACTTCAAAACACACTATGAATAAATGAAATTACATATAACATATACACAATACCATAAACATACTATCATGTACCAAGGAAAGCATCAAAATTACCTTATTTATATTACAACTAGAGAAAAGAAAAAAATCCCCAATTCACATGACCCCTAGGAAATGTACACAATTCTTGGAAACTTGCATAATTGAGTGCCAAGGGTATGTGGTGTCTACAAAGAAAATAAACAACTTATGTGGAGGCCTCAATATATACTAGGTAATGCAAATATAGGTACCACGATCTTATGAATTAGACATGAATAGGGACAAGAAACTACATGTGGCACCATCACAAATGTGTATAAATTTGACCCCAAGAGTGATAAGTTCCACATAATTGATCCTATTGGGTTGACCATCATTATAACATGTATGCCTATAATGCACATAGGCCACCTAAAATCCAAGCCATAGAAGTACAACTTGAACACCATTAAGATTATAGTTTAGAATCAAACCTTAGTCATTGATGCACACATATTTGAAACCCTAACATAAGTTATTTTCAGTTAGTACTTAAAATAAGGCTAATGGGGCATTGAAGCACACAATTTTTATTAATTTTGGCAAGTTGGGGCATACAAGATTTAGAGCTTACATAGGATACATAGTTGGGGATGAGTGTCACATGTTGATACTATAGAAATTTGACACAACTCTAATAGGAATTTTCTATTGGATATAAGGATGGTCTCCACTTTTTAGGTGGTTTTAGCTCATGGTTTTGTAATACTGTTTGATGATCTCCTGTATATTAGGTGCATGAGATGGAGGTTGTGTGAAAGAGTCTTATAGTTGTTGAGTTGCCTTCAAATATTTGGTTGGTGATACTCTTGTAAGAAAGCTTTCTCTACAATTATATTGTAATCTTGTTAAATTTTGAATAGTATATTGGGTGGCTTTTGGAGTGGGGTTTTTCTCTTCAAAGAGTTTTCCCCACGTAAATCACTATATTGTGGTATGAATGTTATTTATGTTTAAGTTTTTGTGACTATTCAAATCTGATTTTTTTTGCATAACCCTCCTCTCAAGATTAGTGTAGGAAGTTGTTCTGCTACCTTAGATTCCTTACAAGCACCTGGTATAAGAGTTTGATCACCTTTGGTTTTAGTTGTGGGTTGTTGGG
Organism: Sequoia sempervirens; assembly: GCA_007258455.2. Taxonomy (NCBI): domain Eukaryota; kingdom Viridiplantae; phylum Streptophyta; class Pinopsida; order Cupressales; family Cupressaceae; genus Sequoia; species Sequoia sempervirens. The sequence goes on from VDFB02392249.1 coordinate 49,634, forward strand.
CTTTTTCAACTAATCTAGATTTGAGTGGGAGCTTGTGTAGAAGATACTTTGTGATCCAGCAGAAAATGTTTGTTCTACCTTGTCTCTAACATGATTTAAGACATCTCCCTTGAATCCCTTCCAAGAAAATCATTCTCACTTTTTATATGTTTTATAGTGTCCTTGATGACTAGCCAAATGAATATCATGATATGCTCTTAAAATGTTTTATTTCATCTTTGATCTTTATAGAGAATGAGATCCTCAACTATCCTATACCCATTGTCTTGTAACTTGTCTTCCAATATGTCATTAGCCAATGCATATTTGGCATAATCTACTAATATACAATTTTTCCAATCAATAAAATATCTGTCATAGAGCATAAATGGGGCCTTTGAGATAGTGTTAGCCACAAAATTATTCTTTCCCCTTGAAGATATGGAAAATAAATTGAAACAAAAAGTATAAGATAATACATGAAAATGAAATGTATACCTCAAACAATCTATATCCTCCTAGATGAGTTGAAATAGAATGTGCCCCTATTCTATTTGATTTTCTCTTATGATAATGATAGTATGCGGATGCTCAATACGGCTAAATAATATTGGTATGATTGCAAATGAGATGGAAAAATGGTAGCATAAGGGTATGGTAGCTTGATTATTGCTTGATGATGAAGGATGATAGCCTCTAGTTATAGAGCTTTGAAGAGGAAAAATCAAGGGCTAGGATAGATTGAAGATGGATGACTAAGATTGAATGAGGATTAGGATTAGGCTCAAAAATGTAGTCATGTGACACGTATCACATGAGGTCCATAAGATCTAGGTTTAAGATTGGGATAAGGAAAAAATCCTTATGTGAATGGCTAGGATTACTTGAGGTGGGATTGAAATGAGTGGGTAATATAAAAAGTTAGTTTGACTTTTGATAGAGTGTCTAGATTCAATGAATCTAGACAAGGTGTTAGTTAGACATGTGAAGGGGACACTTGTCACATGATGGAAATTTTATGTTATGATCCATGTGAACAAGTTGAAGGGCTACGATTAAGTGGGCAAGAATAAGGAATAAATACGGGATCATGTGAGGGCCAAAATAATTAAATAAATAATAAATATTTATTTAACTAAAGGTTAGGATAATGTAGGAAATAGATGGAATCATTAAATAAATAATAAATATTTGTTTAATTAATGGCTTAGGATAGGCTGAAATTAGGTGTAGTTGGGTATGGTTAGATTTTAGGTGTCTACACCCCTCACATACTTAATATCAAAATCATAACCTTGTAACTTGCTTACCCACTTTTGTTGCCTATCATTTAAATATTTTTTAATGAAGACAAACCTTAGACTATTGTGGTATGTCTTTACCATAAATTCCCTACAAAATAATTATTTTCTAAAATTTTCCAATGAATGCATGATTACTAGTATCTCCTTTTCATAAATAGAGTAATTCCTCTTAGATTCCTTAGGCTTGTGTCTCTCAAATGCTATTGGGTGTTTATTTTTCATTAATATTTCATTAATACATTCTCTTGAAGCATCACATTCTAGTTCAAATGGGAGTGAGAAATTAGGGATGACTAATATGGGGCATGAGCTCATTACCTCTTTGAGCTTGTCCAAAAATCTTTGTACCTCCCCATTGCATGAGAATTCTCCTTTCCTAGTTAATTTTGTTGGTGGGGAAACCAACCATGAGAAATCTTTAAAAAAACTTGTATAATAGCTACAAAGTCCCACAAATCCTCTCAAATACATTGATATTTTCTTAGATTGAGGCTAATATGTACCATCACCTTGATTTTCTCCTCATCTACATTGATGCCTTGGGCATTGATGTTATTCCCCAAATATTAAATATTGGTCATCCCAATCTTACATTTGGATGCCTTAGCGAATAGTGATTACTACTCAAGTATTCCCAATACCTTGTCTGTATGTTTTAAATGATCCTACAAGTTTTTATTATAAATGAATATATCGTCAAAGAAGACCAAAATAAATTTCCTTAACTACTTATTAAATACTTGGTTCATGTAGAATTGGAATGTAGATGGAGCATTAGTTAGCCCAAATAGTATGAATAGGAACTAAAAATTGCCAAAGTGATATTTAAAAGTTGTCTTGTGAACATCCTCCTCTCTCATTCTGATCTAATTGTACCTAAAGCAAAAATAAATCTTAGAGAAATATAATGCACCATAAAGCTCATCAATCAACTCATCAATTGTGGGATGGGATAGTGAAGTTCCCTATAAATGACACACATCCTTATAGAACCATCCTTTTTCTTTACCAATACTATGGATAGGAAGGAAATGGGCTAGAGCTTGGTTGTATATGCTCCATATCAAGTGGTTCTTTAACTTTATTCTCAATTTATTCCTTATAACCTCTCAAATGATGATAAGGTGTGGTGATTACTATCTTGGAACCTTCCTCTAACTCAATGACATGTTGAAACCCTCTATTAGGTAGTAGCCTTGAAGGGATATCACCAAATACCTTACTATTCTTATGCAAAATGAACTAAATTTCTATATGAGTATTCTTTTCATTTATGGTTGAGGGTCCATTAGTAAATAGACAAATGTTGTACTACCCAATCCACTTGTCCCCTATGAAAATATCTATCCATTCTCTTTGTAGAAAAATCCTCGGAGGTCTATAATTCTAAATGAATTCGCTAAGTGAGTGAAACAATTGAACTCCTAAAACTATATCTATGTTATTGATTCCTATCATATACAAATCATTACGAACCTTTTGCATACCTAATTTCATGTCAATTTGTTGTGTCCTTTGTGTGCATGGAAGAGTAAATACATTGGAAAAAATCACCTTGAAACCCTCAAAGTTATTCACCTTCAATTTTAACCTAGTCACTAAACCCTCATCAATGAAATTATGATTACTTCCACTATAAATTAATTTTTTTACCTTATGTCCTTGAAGCACTCCTCACACACTAAAGGGGTGATATCTAGGTGTTCCTAAAAGTGTAGTGAGTGTACCTCTAGAAGGATTATCTACTTACTAATCCTTATGATCAACCTCCTCTAAAACACCATTGTGCTCACTCTTCTACCTCTGAACCCTCCTTTGTGACCACCTTTATGTAACAAAAATGTCCTTTTCCTGAGCATCTATGCCCTGGATCCCACAACTCTATAAGAAAAACACAATCTTTTCCTTCAAAGCTTGTTCTTGGATTCTTCCACTTTGTTGGATTGAGTAGTTAATTCCTTTGGTTGCACAATATCTTTGTGAAAGTACTACTTATACAAACCTAATGGTACATTCTTGGAATATGTCTTGTTCTTAGATATGGTGTCTTCCAATTTTAAGGCCATTCAAATAATATCTTGTAGAGATGATGGTTCAAAAGCTTTGACCAACCCCTCAGGTGACTCTAAAATCCCTTCAATAAAGAAAAACTTAAGTCTCTTCTTTGTAATATCTGACACCATGACTAATTTAATCCTTTGAAATTCTAGTAGATATTCTTCTATTGTGCCTTGTTGCCTTAGTCATTTCAACTCCTTAAAAGTATCTTCAAGTATTTCCTATCAAATCTCTCTATGAGCCTTTGTGTGAGGTTAGTTTATGTCATGATTTGATGATTCCATTGTGTGATTATCCCATGATGCCACTAATCATGTGTTGTACCTTCTAAGTGAATAATGAAAAACTTAATGGCTTCATATTTTGTCATGGGGCTAAGAGAAAGATAGGTACTAGTTTTTGGACCCATGCCTGCGTTGTGACCTTCTTCAAACCATCAAAACTAGGAAGACTCAACTTACCTAATATTTGTTGAAAATCTTTGTTAGGTTGTCTTTTTTCTCCTCTTGAGATATTCCTTGATCTTCCATTATGAAATTGTATAAATGGAATATATTTTATGAGATTTGGATCAAGTCTTGAGTATGCATTTATGCATTTATCAAAGAGTTTTTTTTGCCATGTTTGGCTCTTCTTCTTCATTTGGATGCTCAACTCTTGGTAAGAATGTGGGTTGTATGATTCTAGGTAGTGATCCAAGTGGAGTTCTATTGTTATGTTTTGACTCTGAATGATTTTGAATTACTACCTTCACCTCCATTAGTTTGTGTAGTGTGAGGGAACTAATTGTATTATTCATATTTTGAAGCATTTGAAGGGGCAATTGTGTTGTTTGTTCTTGTATTTACATGTAAGTTATCTATTCATTCTCTCGTTCTTCCTCTCAATTTCCCATCTTATTTTTTCCTCTACCTCTAATTTGGTTGCTAGCCTCTTGTAATGTTGCCTCTATTTTTTTATTTTTTCTCTAAAAATCCCTTTAATCTCTTTGGCTCCATGGCATAAATTGAATTTAGACCTATAGGTTAGCATGATTAATGCTCTGATACCAATTGTAATGTCTCATTCTAAAATTTATTATTTTTGCTTCAAATGAATATCACACACTCACAATAATACTTGCATAATTAATTGTAAGTATTAATTTATCCTTAAACTTATTGTTTTTATTATTATATATTTTATATCTAAAGCTTATAATATAAATTTGAAAATATAAAAATTATTCTCGAGTCTTTGTTGTCATCCTTCTTCGAAATTATATCTATCTCTTTTTGTACAAATGTCTTGAAATATTTTTGACAATGATGTTAGGAGTTTTTTTCCACTAACTTGACTTGAAATAAATTAATAGTTTTTATTATTTAATTTCTGATCTTGAAGGGATTTTGTCCTCAAGATTGTTGGATCTTTAATTCATACTTCATATGGGAAAAATAAATAATATATCTTTTGAATTTATCCTCCTCCCCCTTCAGTTATCTTCTTATATACCCATTTTTCTTCAATAATCATTACCCTTCACATGCCCCTTGTCTTTTAGTTAATTATCATTTAATGTTTTGTGTTTAGAAAAACCATAGACCTGTATGAACAAATCCTATGACTTTGTCGTCATTCACTACATTATCTAGATATTAACATACTTGAATCTGCTGCTATCAAAGGGAACTACCACTACCAAACATCTATGAAAAGTGATTAACAACCTCTCAAGGCCCATGGAAATATATCCAGGTACAAACAAAATTTAATTTGAAGTCTTAAAGTATAAGTGGGGGCATTGCAGTCCACCCTTCCCAAGATTGCTTGTCCTCAAGCAATTTTAAAATTGGGATGATCAAAGATGTCTACTCTTTCTCTCGAGGCATCCTCCATAGATAGATTCTTTCACTTAATATCAGTTAATAGATAGTTTATTTATTAACTTCCTTTCTCTCACATCAATGATTGATTCAAGTTCCAAATTTAATTTAACCTCATAATCAAGTGTGGAGAATTCTAGGCATGACATAATATGTTGACCTAACACTTTCTTGAGGTGATATATGACATTGTGAATTATAAACAATTTCTTAGAATTGTAGGATATTGTTCTCAAGGATTGGTGCTAACGCCATATTATTCCGTGGCTTTTCTCAAATCATATTTTACATCGCTTTCATTTTTCTTTGATGAACTTTTACAATTCTATGTAAGAGTTACAATAATATATTATTTATCGTCACCAATATTTGAAATGCATTTCTTAGCGAACGACTCTTACAAGCTTTCAATTTCTAATATATTCCTAGAACAAATCATTAGCTACAATTTGTAGAGAAAAATAATAAAATATACTTGTGTAACTTCTTATGTTAATTATTATATGATAACTTAAATTTGACGCTATGCACTCCTAAATGTTACAAGGAGGTGATCACATATTAAAGGAAGATTCTCCCATTACAAGTTGATCTTCAAGAATTATTTTGAATTTGCACATTCATTGGAAGGGTGAAGACTTCATCAACTATTTTGTTTTGAACCACAAGCTTTATATACCTAGAATTTCTCTTCATTTGGAAATGTCTTGCTATAGACAAGATACAAATTAAAAAAAAAAAACCTTTTTTTTAAAGATGGCTAAGTCTCTTTGAAAATTTAGGCTGTGCCCATTCTTGAACTAGGGTACTCTTAGCTTGATTGATCTCTTTATACGAGGGAGGGATGTGTATATATAGTTTATGACATATATTTTCTAAAGGCTTATATTTGTTAGGAAATGTCGATGATGTTTATTATTTAATGTATGAATAGATTTTGGTTGTTCAAATTAGTCAATAATCATACTTGGAAATTAGATTCAATTAGTTGTTTCATGAACAAGAAGCATTGTATTTATTTTGTAAAAAGAATGAAATTATTTTTTTCAATAATTTTTCTATATTAAGTATTACGAATTTTTATGTGTACATGAATTTGAAGCAATTTATTAGTCATATAAAATTTCATTATTGATGTTGCTAAAATTTTGTAATTTGAAGAAAGATTGTAATAAACTATTGATCACTATATGGTTTAACTTTTGTTTCAAATAGTAAATTTCCATGCATTTATTCATCATATTCAAATTTAGATTTCTTTCATTTACATTACATTTTGATGCTTCATGCACAATTTTTTTAGATGTTTCTCTATTATTCCTAGAGATATTTTATTTTGCTCATTTCAAATTTAAGTTTTTGTAAATGATATAGTAGACAAAACACTTGAGGTATAATATACAAAAATGAGAGTGCCACATCTAATCTCCCACTCTTCATCATGGTCAAGTTTGAATTTTACATACATCCACCTTAGAATTTGCATGAATAATAGCTCATACTACTTATTCTAATTATTCATGGAAGCTAGTGCTAGCTCTCCCTTATGGTGTGTGCCTTGACAATCTATAAAGTCTAGGGATCAATGATAACGAGTGTAACAATCAACATCGTAAACATAATTCATAAAAGCTTACCATTCATTGTTGTCTTGTAGACATGATATCTTATTGATTTTTACATTAAACCAATCTTAAACTAGCAAAAGTATACATACATATAAAATACCGCATATGTCTCTTTATAAAAAAGAAACAAAAGATCACCTACATACAATATCAATCTCAAAATTTTAGATCCTTTTCTTTTACAATATTTAAAAATCTCATATATATGACATTGTATATAACAAGTATCCATGTCGGTGATTGATGGCATCCCATGGAGGGTTTCAGATATTATAACCTTATCTCTAAAGTCGGACCTACAATTCTACTCTCTCGGTCAACCACCTTCTTTATCTTTCCATGGAAGAAACTGGTTGTGATCAACCATCTTCTTATCTTTCCATGGAAGAAACTGGTTGTTACTTTACTTTTTATCTGATCACTCCTGTCCCCTTCTTCCATATTTTTTCCAAGACATACGTCAGTTCGCTGACTCACAACTTTAACTCCTTTACCTGCTTTCCAGCCTTAGCGCAGATACATACACAGCTTGTCTCTATAGTTATTAAAAAAACAATGAAAGATTTTAATGATGTTTACGAGGTTTCGGATATTTTAATGATATTTACAAGGTTTCAGATCATACTTCATGATCTATTATCAGAATGTTGAGATCATGGAGTATGATCCTTAATGTTGATGCAAAAAAGATTACACACAGTTACAATCTAGAAATCTCAGCACCAAATGATCATGGACTGTGCAAAACTAATGCTATTAATTAAGACGTTTATAAGATTGAAAATTATCATTTTAAGTTATCTTTGATTTTTTTTAGATAAAACGAGAAGTACAATTTTAAATTATCTGCCATCGTTTTCGATTTAGAATTTTCTGTTATAAATCTTGATCAAAAGATCAAATAGTTTAAAAATCGCAATCTTAAATTATCTTTGATCTCTTTTCAGTGTGAAATCTTCTATTATAAAATCTTGACAAAAAATCTTGAAGTATTAATTTAAATGATGTTTAGTGATAGATCACTGTAGAGCTTGAATTTATCCTTTGTGAGATTCTCATGGGCCAAAAGTCTGAAGTAGCGTAACGGCTCTGAAAGAATCAAGAGATACTTTACACCGCTTAAAATCAACGCTACTTTTTCAAAATCTAGTACGCAAACTGAATTAGCTTGCACGTTAGCTTTCTGACTTTTCTTCTCCGCGTCCTCACAGCATCTTCTCCTTTTTCTACTCACAACCATGGAAATGGATTATATTAAACCTTTGTTACTCTGTGTCAAGCACCGAAAGAAGTTTTCTAAGAAGAAAATCCGCTCCCTAGTCGTTTGTGACGCACTGTTGACTGTGTTAAACCTTTGTTTATTCCCCCCAAGCCCAGCTGTGAATTTCTGCGTGGTCTTCACGCTTGGAGCCTCCCGCATTCAAACATCCCTGGTTATTTAATTTGGTTGGTATCTTTTAAATCGAGTAAGGCATGAGCCCTAGTCAAGTGTAACAATTTCTCATAGTGAAATCGGGTCTGTAGTCTGTTCAATGGTGGGAAGTGCAGTGGGAGTGAAGAAACTGTGGAGATCTCTGCGTACTTCTGTGGCTGCCAGCGGGAGAGTGATCAAACAGAAGCTGAGGAGAAAAAAGGGATCTGCTAATGAGCGATTTGATCACTATAACTTCTCTGATGATGATGAAGGAGATGGAAAATTGGGGAAAAAATTGAGAAGCTGGAAAGTAAAAGCCATGGGATGTATTGTTGGGGACTCTGTGATCGATCCCGGGAAGGATCACTTTGTGTATGTCACTGATCTCTACTGCTCTGTTCCGCCCCCTGTTCCGGTCGACTCTGAGGACACTGAGAAGCCCAAAGGAGGGTTAAATGACGGCGCAAGTGGCAGTTCTACGGCAGAAGAGAGAAAATCTGTGAGCTCTGAGGAGCTGAAATTGAAGGCAGAAGCATCTGCAGCTTCGCCTTCCAAGATGAAGAAGAGCGTGTGGTGGGCAGAGGCAGAGAAAGGAATGGCTTTTGGCGAGACAGAGGAGGAAGTGGATGGTCATGCAGAGGAGTTTATTTCAAAGTTCTATGATGACATAAGATTGCAGAGGCAGAATTCGTTTGTTGAATACAGGGAGATGCTGGAGCGAGGCACTACTTCTAGTTAGCAGAAGCTGAGTCTGATTTATCTGTTCATTTGTAAATGTGCTGTTTGTGTGCAGATTTATGTTCTATTTTTGTGAAGATACATTTGTTCGCTTAAGCTTTTGTCAGGCCGGAGCAGCAAATGGATGATCTGTCGTCTTGGGTATACTGTAACCGTGTCACGATTTTTTCCAACTTCTGGAAACCCCTGTCTAGGGAGATATTAGATCAGAGATTAATGGTCTGTTGTATTGTTATCGTTGGTTAGAGGAATCTTGAATTTCGATTCCAGATTTCGATGGTCTGTTCAAGTTGTGATTACCAAATTTGGTATTTTGTCAGCCATTTACTGTAAAAAAAATGAAATAGCTTGTTCTTTTGTGTCCATGGCGTCCACTGGTGCATGGTCAGAATGAAATCTCTGTATTTTTGTTGAGTGAAGGGCTTCTCAATTACATATGCTTGCAATTTAAAGGAAATAGAAAAATGATCACAGGTCTCCTGTCTCAACAATTTGCTTATAATAGCAAATTGAGACTCCAATCTGCAAGTCAAATTTAAAAACTGTTATGTAATTGTTATATGGATAAAGGTGGGATGAACAGCCTTATTCTGAGAAGGGAAGTAAAGAATATATTCATGCATAATACACTGGAATTGCCATGTACAACTGGTGTGATCTTGCATTGAAAGTTAGCATAGCTTTTGAAACTTTATTTTGCTTTTTTCCATGTTTATTGGAATTAGTTTTGATATTTACTTTATTTGTTTAAATAATTAGATTAAAATTGTAGTGTGAAATTGAATCTATGTTGATTTTGATGTATGAATCAATTTTTTTTATTAATTGGATCTAAACTGTTCTTTTCTGCTAGTCATATGTGTTGATTTGAAGTGGGAAACCATTTCAAATTGTACTATAGGGTATTGTATAAAAGATAAACTCTAATTCATTTTGGCGCATCTAGAATCAAGACAAGAGATCTCTTAATAGACTTTTACATCAACATTTCAAATAATATTACATCAACATCTACTTGCATATGAGATTAGTACTATTTGATCTAAATCCCATGTGCTTAAATGGATACACCAATCCTTAAAAAAGATTTGTTTATAAATTTTATGTAGGAAATTAAGATATTAGTAAACCAACACACAATTGTATTGTACAAGTAGATTTTTTTAAAGAAAATATGTATGCTACCTCTATTCACAATAAAATGAATAGGGTAAAATGGATGCTATAAATAACAAGGTGAGGAATAAATATTTTTGAGACTAGAAAGATTAAACATGTAGACACTTAATTTTTTTCTTATCCTAAGTCTTGATTATTTTATTAAATCAAATAAATTTATCATCAAGACTTTATTCATATTAGCAGGTTACATGGTAGAGCCAAAAGCTACTACATAGGACTTACGAAACCTAAGATCGACAGGGAAGACTAAGTAAAAGGGGCCCTATAAGGGTCACGTCCCTCTAAGAGACAAATTATAACTATATGCATGTAATAGATGTAGACAACAACAAAAAAGAATAGGGATATAGAATATAATATAATACAAAGTAGAGATTAAGACTTGCCTATATATATATGTATGTATGTATGGAGTTATAATGATTTGGTCAATATAGGTGTTATGAATGGATTTGGTTCTTATTTCCCTTCCGCAATTTTTTTTTTCTCACTGTATCATCTGGGGTATAACAAACTACACATTGTTCTCACTCGTCTTCTTTCTATCCAAATCCATTGGTGGAGATGATGGAGTAGTATAACCATCCACTACATATTTTCAAATATCGTTCAAATCCAAGAGACATTAAGTAGGTGTGCATCCTTACAATCTAGAAAGCATAATTTGTTCCATCAAACAATGGAGCCCTATTGGAGGAGAATCTTTTTTGGCAGGTAATGTGTGCTCTTAAGATCTTCCTTCTAGCGATTAAGTTATACTTTGAAGGAACCAACTTTGATAAGTACTAATTGATGAGCACACACTTATACTGAAAAGGAGAGTGAATCAATATAAGGCTATTTTTTACTTTTTCAAAATAGCAACCAAAATAACTTTAAATACACAACATAAAAAAATAAGAACACAAGATTTAAGTGTGGAAACCCTTTCAGGAGAAAACCACGGAAAAATATTTCTTATATAAAAACTCTTACATACTTTGTATGTACCAACTAATTAGAGACACCAATCTCCAACCTCTCCAATATGATACACCAATCTCTTTCAATATGAGGCACCAACCTCTTCAATATGAGGCATCAATCTCTTGATATACAAAGTATTTTTCTTATTGATAATTCTCCTTCAAAAATTTGCCTTTGAATATTCTTCAATTATTTTCTCTCCACACAAATATGTTGGAATATATATGATTTATCAATTTGTCTTCCACACACACTCTTCTCCTTAATCCACAAAATCCTCTTATATCTTCTCCAAGGTAGGTGACCATTTGAAAGGATACAACACGTGAAAAAGGAGGAAACACTCATTTATTTGCACCTTTTCATAGTGCCTTATAATACCAAATTTGGTCACTCCATAAGGGGTCGGCCCCTTTAGAAAATAATAATTTATTTAATTTTAATTTCACAAAAAATGTGCTCCACTATGAGGGGGGTTGGCCCAATTTAAAATAGTTTAATTTAATTTTTTTGAACTAATGAGGAGGGCACCAAAACTAGAGGAAGTCGGCTAGCATAAGCATGATTTTAATTTTATTTTATTGTTGCCTCTTGAGAACAAAATCTTCCTTTGGAACAATTAGTGGACTTTGGCCTTCATTTGATGTCTTTTAATTGCAATATAAATGGTATTAATTAGTTTTCCTTTCACCTTTATCAACAATGGCAATCTCGTTAATATGCCTTTGACGTTAATGACATCAATGACAATAATTCTAAAAATTCATTTAATTTGCATTCTTTGATAGGAATACAATTTATTCTTATCATATTGATCTTCTTATTTAGTTGTGCTTTCAATTAGGCCTCTAGATATTGGTTGGCTATCTCCTTAGCCAGATATTACATGGTATTAGAGTGGTTGAGTGTCTTTAATTAGTTGTTTTGGTATATCTTGAGTGAAAATCTCTTATTTTCTTGAAAATTTGAGTATGCTCTTCTCTTGCATCAAATGACGAGCTAAAAAATTAGAAAAACTGGATAGAAATACAATATTATGTGGGGTTCCTATCATGTCCCCTTTTCTGGATAGGTAGTTACAGAGTGAGGCCCAGTTGTCTTACCACATTCCACAATAGAAGAGTTTAGAGATATGCGGGTTGGAACATAATCTCTTTAGTGTCCATTGCACCTCATATCCAAAGTTCAAGCAAAGAGGGTCCATATCTGGAGAGTTATCACTGTCAGAAGATCACTCTATGTTGCAATCCAACTTCACCCTGCTTGGCCTGATCGAGACATCACACTGCATCTTATCGAAAGAGGATATTTCATTCTATGGTTTAGAAAAAATAATCTATAGAGTTATATCTACCACATATTCATAGATCCAAAAGGACAAATCAATTCCTAGTGAGAAGTCATTGTCATAATATGACTGCATTGGATTCCCAATAGTAAACTCTACAAGAAAATGGGATGAGTGTCCTCTAAAGTGTACAGAGATAATTATAGAGTGGGAGGATAAGGGAGGAGATCCAAGGAGTCTGTGGATAGGTCTATAGTAGGACATGTTGGTCCTAAGTGGGAATTTCCTTCAAGTCTTAAGACCGACCTAAGTGTAGTGTGTAGATATTTGAATTCTGGGCTCTGGTGCCACTTTGGCTCAAGATGACCTATTCCTTGAGGGAATTAGTAGCATATATGTATAGGTAGTTTATTTTTGTACAAGACATTTGATTATTATGTTCCTTCTTTTTATAATAATTTGAACATTATGTTCTAAACCCTTATATGGACAAAAACCCATAGGAGTTGTAGTTATTGGATGAAACCTCAGTGATTACTTGGATCAGAGGAAAAAACCCCTTTGGTTCTTGAGAGATTTCTCACCTCAGAGATTGCATTGTGCTTCAAAGAAGATCCATAAGAAGTTGTTTAATCTAAATATATTTGCATCAGCTAGTTGATATAATTAGCTTATCAATATGTGATTTCAAGTGTTTATGTTTTGTATATTGTTGTTCATTGAATTCCAATCCGCAAATAAGTATTTTGTGCTAAATTACATATCTAGAACCTTACAATGATATTATAGCATGATCTTTCCAACTTGTAGGGTTTAGGGTTTTACTAATGTTTTTATGTTGAGCGATAGGGAAATTATAAATTAGAAGAGATTGCAAAAGTAAAATCAAGATCAAGATCCAGATCCAAAGAAAGGAGAAATTGGGGAAGAAGAAGAAAGAATCAAAGCAACAATCATTGAAATTCATGAGATCACAAGAGGGTTAAAGGATATCCCCACAACCCTTGCAAAAACAAGGGATGGTTTGAAGATATTGGTAGAAAAAATATCAGAAGTGAAAGCAAATAAAAATGGTCACAAAGGTGAAGCATCATCCAACAATGGCGAAGGTGATGGTAGAACCAATAGTGCTCCCACATGCACCCCAAAGAATCTATTCCTTTTGGAAATTGAACAAGATAGGGGTGAACCTGTAGACACTAGTGATTTCAATCCATAAAATATTTGTAAGTGGAATGGAGAATATCAATATCTATTGGATGAAATCAAATCATATTTGTCTTGGACAAAATACATGGAAGTTGAAAGGAAGAGAGAACCACAAAAGAAAGGAATGTACAAGAGAAAGGACCTAAAGCACAAGCTGGGGAAGCTTGCAACAACTTGTTTTGATGGGAGTAATAAAATCTCAACAAGAGCTTGGTTATAAAAGATGGAAACCTATTTCATGCTCAACCCTATGACTGAGAAGATGCAATTCAATTTTCCTCCCTACATCTAGAAGGAGAAGCATACAAATGGTGGTTTCATGGTCACACTACTCTAGGCCATGATTAGATACAAAGATTCAAGGAATTCAAGAAGAGGATACTTGATATATTTGAATTGAAGGATGAAGAAGAGTATTTCAGCAAGTTGGCCATGATCAAATAGAACAATTTAGTTGATGATTACATTATAGAATTTCAAAAGGTGGTGGTGATGATTCTATAACTATCAGAGAAGAGGATAGTGCATCTTTTCATCTCAAGACTGACCAAACCTCTTAGGGGTTTTGTGAAATCTTTTGCCCCTATCTCTATTTAGGAGGATATAAAAAGGGCTTTAACCCTTGAACCATCAATTCTTAAGAATCTGCTTCCTCAACAAATAAAACCTAAAACCTGGCATCATAAGGGATTTTAGAAGAGATAACAACCTACACCAACACCTGTACCTGGGAATCAACTCCTAATATGGAAAATAAGGTAGATGAAGAGACAAGGAATGAGCTCCAAAGGAAGAAGCTTTGCTTCTCCTGTAGAGAACCATGGGTCCCAGGACATAGATTTCTTGGAAAGGGACAAGTTCACTACATAGAGGTCACCTTTTACATAGACTCTGAGTCAAGAATGTGATGAATTTCATGATCCAAAAAACTCTGCTCTAGGGGAAGAATACAAGGAGGGAGAAGATGGAGGTGTTTTGGCATATCTGTCTAATGCACATAGATATCTCTTTCAAAGTTTAGGGGGTTCTTGTTGGACAAAGAGTAACTGTCCTGATTAATGGAGGAACTACTCACAATTTCATTGACGAAGGTTTGTTGAGAAGAAGGAGATTGGATGTGGAGGACTTTGAAGGCTTCACTGTTACTATGGCTAATGGATATAACCTACCTTGTAAGAAGAAGATCTGAAAGTTGGAAATGAATTTTTGAGATCATAAGGTATGTGATGATTTTCATGTTATTGGCCTAGGTGATATTGATGTAATCTTGGGTGTGCAGTGGTTACACTCCTTTGGAGAATACACTACAAACTATTAGACCATGGAACTCAAGTTCAAAGCCAATGGGAAGGATGTAATCCTAAAAGGAATGGAAAATGGAGGTCCAGAAGTAGTCTCAACTAGGAGAATGGAGAAACTATTCCAGAGAAGCCAAGTTTCTTGGGCTGCCAATTGTTTAGTGATCCCAAAAGAATATAGCATCGGTAGGAATGAGAAAGTTCATGTTGATGCACAATTGTTTTTGGATAAGAGTAGTTTGGTTTTTAGTGATATGCCTTCCAAATTTCTACCGGATAGAGGATTCCAACACATCATAGAGCTTGAACCTGGATCCAAGCCAATCATGACCACTTCTTACCACCATCCCTAGACATACAAAGAGGAGATAGAAAAGGAAATCAAGGTGTTGGTGTGAATATATGTCTTGTACTTAGTAAATTATCTTGCTAGGGAATTAGGGGACTTATTCACATGTTAAGTTTACTTAGGATATAAAATTATTTCTAGAATTCCTAGTTGGCTTTTCTAGAACTTATCTAACTTTTTTGCGTGATTCCTAGGTAGGTAGTTAGTTTGTTAGTTGTCACATGTCATAGGATTAAGATATATGTCACAATCATGCTCAATCATATTCCTCACCTTGCCTATATAAGGAAGGTTATTGTACACATATATAATATACTTCATACCTCATAATTATTTTTATAGGTCTTCATATAAAGCAAGATCATATTCTTGCATACCCTCTTATAGAAGGTTTTCATTGTTTCTACAAGTGGTCTTGGGTATTGAGCTAATATTTAGCTCTTACATGGTATTAGATCCAAGCCTTGCAAAACCATTCACAGATCTAAGGGTTGAGCTATTTCTAGTGAGATATCTAGGTTATTTTTAGTAAGGTTGAGTATGCTCTTCTCTTGCATCATATGATGACTTGGAGAATTAGAAAAACTTGAAAGAAATACGAGATTTGAGGTTTTTCTTTGAGGTATTTATTGCAGGTTAATTTTGGCACATGTTGGAGGTAATATGAACTCACCATTGAGTCCAAGGCATCTGAGAAAGCCAATGTTGACTTTTATTTCATCCAAATCTGACAAATTTTTCCAGGTCTGCGAGGGTTAGAAGTTGGGAGGTGGTTACCAGATTCAAGAGGTAGCTAATTTTTTGGAGAAATTTGGGAAAAAGTAAACCCTTCCATTGCATTCAAAAGGCCCCAAAAACCCCAATTTCATATAAAATATGTCATATTTTGAAGAAAATTTATTTTTGGTGATTTTTTAAAACAATCAGGCAACTATCTTAAATTTAATAGACAAATTACCATCACAACAGACTGTGTTAAATTTTATGGTTAAACAACCATCATACCGGCACTCATCCATTTCGACCAGCTTTTGGTCGCATGGGGACCACTCGCCAGCCCTTAGGGGGCTTAATTTTGGCCCCTCATGTCTTAATTGGGCAATTTTCTTAAAACCATCATAACTTTTGACTTGGGTATCAGATTTTTAAAAACAAGATATCATTGGAAAGCTGGTTCTAAGAAATTTCTAGTGGTTTAGGTATTATTATCAGATTTTAATTTTGAAATATTTTATTTATGTTTGAAGTCAGATATTCCATTTGGACCTCTGAGCTCATAATTTTTTTTCCTGGATCTCCATTTTTCATAAATTTTGTGGCATCTAAAAGGTATTAAGGAGCTCTATAATTGTGCACATGCACTTTTTCTAGATTCAACCCCGGGTATTATTTATTCAATATATTTTTATATTGTAATTTTGACTGATTAATTGGACATCCTAACTCCTGGAGAAGTTTTGTTAGTTTGGGAAGGCTTCGTTTGTTATATACATCATGTTTGAGGGTTTCTAACTACTGTTGAAGGTTAATTTATTTGTAATTTTGGAGATCTATCATAGTTCATTATGGGGTTTTCATTTCATCCTTCTTTGATTATGTTGCAAAAGGGAAACTATAAAAAATAGAGAGATGACATCATAAAACATCTCTGATGGCTTCAGTTGTTGCCACATTTGTATGGTTTTGTTCCCCCTCCAGATAAAAGGTATACAAAAATTTCCTTGGAGTTGTAGAAGTTATGATGTCTTAGAGATTATTGCAATGAATGTTGATGATGACATTTTGAAAGCTATTGATCATTTTGATTGTCCTCATACTCTTTGGACTAAAATTTGGGAGATATATGGGGATCTTGATACTCCATTCCTAGATGATCATGTTTCAAAATGTCATGCGCCTCTTCATTTTTTAGAAAAGATACCCTATGATTATACTACTCTATAGGGGTTTGAATGATTTGAATCTTCAGATGAGGATGATGAGGTTTCTTCAAATGCTTCCTCTTCTCCATCAGCGATAGTTGTTGTACATTCACCTTCAGTGATTCATTGTGTAGAGTCATTGATTGAGGCTCCCATCATTCTTGTTTAGCAAGATGACTCATCTTATGTTGGTGATTCATTGAGAACTTCTAGTGGTTCATTTCCACAAGTATCTCATTGTCTTCTTGATTGGGATTCCTATTTATCAAACATTGCATCCTTGTTTGTGGAGTCTCACATTTTAGATTTGGAGGACACATTTGAGGGGTTATCTCTCCTCTTTGATGATAGCCATTGCACAATTGTTGTCAACCCATCCTTTTCTTTCGATATTGTTCAACGTCCATTTTTGTGGAGTCCTAATTTGTCACCTTCTTCTTTGATTAGGAATGTACCTAATTTGATAGTGGCATCTTTATCTTCAGTGGACAAGGAGACACATGAGTAGCTTTCAAAGACATCATCATCATACATCTTTATGCTTCTTTCCTTCAATTCCTATCTGGAATGGGAAGCATACCTACATTTGTATTTGGTTTTGTTTCTTTTGAAAGGGAGATAAGTTGTTTGTCAACATTGGATGATTTTTTTTCTTCAGACACTTACCATTTTTGTAGGTGATTACACATAGTGGGGGGGCTACATAGTCTCTTTATTTCCCTTTTATGGGGGGGCTATTGATTGTAATTCATATATGTGATGGATGGTGTACTTGGGTGGTATCATGGAGTTCTCCATCCTTCCTCACTTGATTGTTTTATTTTATCTCTTCTGGGGAGGAGTTTTGTCCCACTGGGTTTTCTCCTTTTCTCCATTTGTGAGAAATTCCATTTGTATTTGTACATGGGTACCTAACATGGTCTTGTAGCTTGGACCCATCTTTACATATTTTTTTCATCATTTGCATAATAATTTTCTCCCTAAGTTGCACTTAAGGGGGGGTGTTGGTGTGAATATATGTCTTGTATTTAGTAAATTATCTTGCTAGGGACTTAGGGGACTTATTCACATGTTAAGTTTACTTAGGATATAAGATTCTTTCTAGAAGTCTTAGTGGGATTTTCTAGAACTTATCTTATCTAGACTTATGCATGATTCTTATGTAGTTAGTTTGTTATTTGTCACATGCCATAGGATTAAGACACATGGCACAATCATGTTTAGTCCTATTCATCACATTGCCAATATAAGGAAGGTCATTGTACACATATGTAATATACTTCACACCTCATCATTATTTTGATAGGTCTTAATATCAAGCAAGCTTATATTCTTACATACCCTCTTGCATAATTTTTTCATTTTTTTTGCAGGTGGTCTTGGTTATTGAGCTAATCTTCAACTCTTACACAAGGAACTTTTGGATAAAGGATACATCAGGCCAAGCTCTGAGACGCATTTACATTTTTTGTGGTGTTGGTGAAGAAGGATGGCACCTTGAGGATGTGTATAGACTACAAGGCATTAAACAAGAAGACCATCAAGAATCGATACCTCATACCCAGAATAGATGAGCTAATTGATGAAATTCATGGAGTAGTATATTTTTCAAAGATTGATCTGAGATCTAGATACCATTAGATTAGTATGAGAGAAGATGTGCAAAAAATTGTTTTTTGGTGTCACTATGGGAATTTTGAGTTCTTGGTTATGCCTTTTGGTTTGACCAATGCTCCAACAATCTTCTAGTCATGCATGAACCATGTCTTTGGTAAGAAATTGAGAAAAAATGTCTTGGTTTTATTTGATGGAATTTTGATCTACAACATAACATAGGAGGATCATAATTTATTATTTCTGGATTTTGATTGTGTTTGAGATTTTTAATCAATGTTTCAGATCACACTCAATGATCCATCATCAGGATGATAAAGAGAAAAAGGAGATGAAAGATGAAAAAACTCAAACACAATCAAAATCCATAAATAATAAATTATAAGCATTATGGATTGTGGAAATCTCATAGCATTAATAGGAGGATCATTTGCAACACCTAGACACAGTTCTAGGAATCCTAGAGCAACATCATATTTTTGCAAAGCTATCCAAGTGTGAATTTGGATTGAAGGATATATTATATTTGGTTCATGTCATCAGTGTTGAGGGAGTTCAAGTGGACCATAAAAAGATCCAAGCCATCTTGGATTGGCCGCCTCCTACAAATCTATCATAGTTGAGAGGTTCCTTTGGACTTTGTAGTTACTATCGGAGGTTTGTTAGAAGTTTTCCTTAAACACCAAAACCTATCACCAATCTGACTAGGGCATGGGCCTTTGAGTGGATGGAAGGAGCACAAGAGACATTTAAAAAGATGAAGGGGGTAATGAGTTCTTCTTAGATACTTGCAATTCCTGATTTCTCACTTCCTTTTGTGGTTGAATGTGATGCATCTGATGAAGGAATAAGAGTTATCGTCTATTAGAAGGGACATCCTATAGCTTGTGAGAGCAGTAAGTTGGGAGACATCAAAAGAGGTTATTCCATATATGATAAAGAGATGCTAGCAATAATGCATGCATTGGAGAAGTTCTGGTAATACTTGGTATGTGGAAGATTTGTGGTCAAGTCAGATCATAATAGTTTGAAGTTATTTTTGAGTCAGTATAACTTGAATGATAGACAACAACAGTGGTTGAGAAAACTTCAGGCATATGATTTTTACATTGAATATATCAAGAGGAAGAAGAATGTAGTGGTATATGTACTCTCTCGGAGATCCACACTATGTCATGTGACCATTACATTAGTTGATTGGAAGGACTCCATCATGAAGGAGTATGTTGAAGACCCATTTGTGACTGGGATACTAGAAGATACGAAGAAGGATGAAAGGTATGTAGTGGTGGAAGGTTTGATTTTATTAAAAATAGTGTTCTCGACCTCTGGATCAAGGGTGAAAGAAAAGGTCTTGGAGGTTTAGCACAATGCACCAACAACAAGGCATCACAGATACTATAAGACCTACCAACAAATTAGAGAAAGGTTTTTTTTGGAAAGGCCTCAAAGATGATGTTATCTCACAAATTATGGAATGTCTCACATGCCAACAAAGAAAGGGAGAACAAGAATTCCCTATCAAACTGATGGAACCTCTTCCCATTTTGGAGGACAAGTGGGAGAGTATATCCATGGGATTCATTATCAGACTGCCTAGAGTGTAAGGAAAAGATTGTATCTATGTTATAGTTGACAGGCTGACTAAGTATGCTCATTTCTTTGTAATCTCCAGTGACTTAAAGCTCTAGAAGTTGTATGATTGTTCTTCAAATAGATTTTTAGGTTGCATGGCGTACCCAAAAACATTGTAAGTGATAGAGATAGTCAGTTTATCAGTGCTTTATGGAAATATTTATTTCAACTGATCAGTACTAAGTTCACTCCTAGCACTAGCTATCATCTACAAATTGATGAAAAAACTGAAGTTGTGAATAAATGGGTAGAGGGCTACTTGCAGAACTATGTCTCAGGTTAGCAATTAGCATGGATCAAGTGGATTCATTTGAGAGAGCACTACTACAATACCGCCCACCACATGTCAATTGGAATATCTCCTTTCAAGGAACTTTATGGGTATGAAGCTATTCCATTCGTAGAATTGGTTCTTACTGATAGTAAAGTTCTAGCAGCCAATAACCTAATAAATTAGAGGCAAGAGGTATTGAGGCCACTCAAAGAACATCTAAAAAAAGCTCAGAACTAGGAAATGATATATATAGACAAGAAGCAGATTAAAAGATCATTCAAAGTAGGGGATATGGTCTTCATAAGACTACAACCTTATAAACAATCTTCCCTCAAAAAAGGTGTAGAGAAACTCAAACCAAGGTTTTATGGGCCATATAGGGTAATCCAGAGGATTGGAGAAGTTTCTTATGAGGTTGAGCTTCCAGAGGGAAAAAAATCCATAATGTTTTCCACGTGTCCTATCTAAAGAAGGTTTTGGGATTACACATAGCTCTAGCAACTGAGTTATCGCCACTTGACGATGAGGGGAGGATCACTCTCATTCCAAAATTAATGATTGACATCTGGATCAAGAAGCTAAGGAATAGGAGCATAACTAAATACCTTGTCTAGTGGAGGAATTTTCCAATTGAAGATGCCACATGGTAAGGTCCTCGAATTCTCAAGCATCCAAGTTTGGATTTCTTGAGGACAAGAAATTGTCATGTCCCCTTTTCTGGATAGGTAGTTACAAAGTGAGACCTAGATGTCTTACTACATTTCACAATAGAAGAGTTCAAGCATGTGTGGGTTGGAATATAATCTCTTTAGTGTCCATTACACCTCTTATCTAAAGTTTAGGCAAAGAGGGTCGATATCTAGAGAGTTATCACTGTCAGAAGATTGCTCTGTGTCGTAATCCAACTTCACCTCACTTGGCCTGATTGAGATATCACACCACATCTTGCTACGAGAGGAAATTTCATACTGTGGTTCAAAAAATAATCTATAGAGCCATATCTACCACATATTTAGAGATCTGGAAGGAAACAACAATTCCCAATGAGAACTCATTGTTAGAGTATTCCTGCATCAGATTCCCAATAGTAAACTCCACAAGAAAATAGGATGAGTGTTCTTTGAAGTGTACAAAGATAATTGCAAAGTGGGAGGATAAGGGAGGAGACCCAGGGAGCACATGGATAAGTCCACAATAGGATATGTTGGTACTAAGTGGGAATTGCCTTCAAGTCTTAAGGTCAACCTAAGTGTATCATGTAGATATTTGAATCTTGGGCTTTGGTCCCACTTTGGCTCAAGCTGACCTATTCCTTGAGGTAATTAGAAGCATATATGTATAGGTAGATGATTTATGTATGTGGCATTTGATTATTATGTTCCTTCTTTTTATACAATTTGAAAATTATGTTCTAAACCCTTTTGTGGTTAAAAATCCATACGAGTTGTAGTCATTGGATGAAACCCCAGTGATTACCTAGATTAGAGGATGAAGCCCATTTGGTTCTTAAGAGCTTTCTCACCTCAAAGATTTTATTTTGCTTCAAAGAAGATTTTTAAGAAGTTTTTGTTTAATCTAAATATATTTATATCAGTTGGTCGATATAATTGGCTTATCGATATTTGATTTCAAGTGTTTATGTTTCGTATATTGTTGTTCATTGAATTCCAAGATACTAATAAGTATTTGTGTTAAATTACATGTCCGGGACATTACAGTTCCTCTTTGTGGATTTATATTGCAGGTTCATATTGGAGCATGATGGTGTAAATCTAAGCTGACCTTTAATTTCAATATTAAATTGCATATTCTTATGGGTGTTTCTAAGTAATTTTCATTTTAGGAACTTTTGAGGCTATGTTCGGGCTTGTACAATAACATTTTTTGGTGCAATTTTTTAAAGTGGATACTTTTTTACTTTACTTTGTAGTGATGCGATCCAATTGATCTTATTTTATCAAAAAATTGTACCTTCATTTATGTGGCCAAATTTGGTATTTGAACATACTAATATCAAGACCACTTCACCAATTATAAAGTGCTAAGATCATGCATTGTTGAGAGGGATCATTGATTGAGTGAATTCAGGGGAATCTTCTTATGGTTATGGTTGTATTCTTATTTATTTGTGTGAACTTTCCTTCTTATTTCATCATGGATAAATTGTTGGTTCAACTTCTAACACCTTACAACCATCCTAAATATAAATCTAAATAAAAAACTACTAAGAGGTAAGATGTTGTATAGTATAGTCCACATGCTTGATGGTGAACCAATCAATGATGAAGTCAAAAAGAATAAGTGGTTGAATGGTTGTGAATAATTCATTATTTATTTGTTCGTGTATGTCTCTCTTGAGTTTTTGTTTCAAATTAAGAACTTGGATATACACCTATGGTTATGTGGAATGCATTATCAAATTTTTTTGGACAAATAGATGAAATACAATGAAATTTATTAGAAAAAGAATTATTAACTATTAATCCATGTAATTTGAAAATATATAGGAATTCAAATCACAAAATTCAAGTTACTAAGAACACAATTAAGGGATTTTAAAACTAAAAATTTAGATACAAAAATGGTACTAAGTGCTCTCTCAGATTTAGGACATGAATATTTAGTATTTATGTCTACTTTCTATGCTACAAAGAATTCCTTTGGGAGTGAGTTTAAAATACATTCTTTTAAGAAATTTTCTATCCAATTCACTAGAAAGCAAGATAATCCTATTCCAATGGGCACATTAAAGTATTGAAAATTTCAATCCTTGATTACAAAGGATGAGAAGGCTTTTAGTGACAAAGAGAAGAAAAAGAACAAGCCTAAGAAGAACACACAATACACATACACTTCCACGAAAGAACATAAAAATTCCTATTTTAAAGTGGAATAATCTAAGAAAGAGAATCCTACTTGTGTATTTTACAAGAATATTAGGCATGAAGAACATTATTGTTATAAGGACAATGATAAATTGAAACATCTTCTTGAGAAGAATAGAATGTTGGACTTTTATTATGAGGATAATTTTGGTTACTTGAACTTAGATATTCTCACATGTTATCCAATTCTTGAACCTTGTATTCTATTTCCTTCATCTTCTACTAGTTTTTTTTATGAGACTAGTGTCTCTAAATCCATGGCTCCTAATGATTCAGTGCAACAACACATTTAATATCTTTGGATACAACTACTTGGGATGAGTACTTGATCATTACAAGTTTGTTTTTTGACTCCTATATTGTATACTTGGAGGACACCATTGGGGATATTTATATTCTCTTCAATGTTAGCTATCATGGAGTTGCATCACCTTCTTCATATGTATTGGGAGAACTTTTAGAACCTCATGTTCTTTATCCATGTAATCAATTTTCATAGTTTAGCATTGGCTTGGAGACTCTTGAGTAGCATTTGGAGGAGTTACTTTCATCTTTGAATTCTATTCTACATTAATCTCTACTAGATTCTATATTTTCATCTTCATTAGTGTGGCCTAGAAAACTTGACTTTGTAGTGATAAATTTAAACATTGATACAAAGACACATGAGTAAATTTCAAAGACTTCATATATTTTTAGCTTTTTTCCCTTCATTTTCCTTTTAGGAATGGGAAGGAATAATGCACACCCTTGATTTTGTTTCTCCCTATTGGTCATTGAAGTTTTAGGCCCCAAATCCCTAAGGTCTGATAACCTTCCAAGTGCCAGGGGTGTTAAACTTGGAAAATTTCCACAAACCTCTCTTTAGGTTGGGTAGCTAAGGACCAATGATTGAGGTGGGTAATATCTCCTTCACTTCTAGCTTTGCAAGACCAATGGGGGTTTCCCTAAGATTTTGAATTGGTGATTGAAGCACTAAACAATGTCTTATAATAAACTATATGCATTGCTCAGTGTATCCCAATATTGGTGTCACAATATACCTATGTGCTAGTTTGGACAAGTAAGGTTGAGCATCTTAAAAATAGATAATATACCATATAAGTGTCTGGGGTTGAGTTTATTATAACCCTTCTATTGTTGTATTCATCAAACATGGTAGTAAAACACATATAAAGTAAAATTAAAAGGTTTTTTATTTAATATGTTTGGAGTGTGTTGAGGATGATATGAGAGAAATACAATCATACAACAACACCTTTATCCATTGGCAAAAGAATCTCTAGATTTAACCACAAATACAATAGATAAAAATAAGGTAATGACTTAATCAAGCTACCATAAAATACTATGCCTTTCCAAATGCACGGGCAAGCTAGGATCTGCACATTCATTCAAAAGATAATATATAGTTGTAGAATATTAAGAGATGATACTTAGTAATCCTTAAGCATACCCACACATTTCCTTTATTAAATTGAAATGATATTATGTAGAATCTTTGCATAGATTTTATAGACTTTTGGTTGAAAAAAACTCAATTATACATATGGAAATGCATACCACACATGAGGAGACAATATGTTAAGGTTGATTCTACCTTTAATCACCCAATCTTTAGGTTTACAAGTGCTATTACAAATTTGGGATCAAACCTAGATCATTATAATAAAAAATATCTAAACCCAAAACTATATATTGAAACTTAGGGTTTCCTCTAAATATATTCTTATGTTGGCTCTAGAACTACTTATCTTCCTTTTGTTTCTCTCTCAAATTTATGCAAATCTCTCTCTCCCTCCTTGAAAATCAGGAAGACCATTTATTTTAACTCATCAAGACACATTGGGAGAAGGACCCAGAAAGCTAGAAAAATGTGTATAAGTCCCCTTGCTTGTATCACACATCAAGTTGCAAATGATGAAACCATTCCCCTGCATTAATGAGCACACAAACGGGGAATAAACCCCCCACAAAATCTATAAAAAATCACAACAAAGATAAAATCACTAATATAAAGGAGTCTTGAGAATCATAAAGGAGCGTGAGAACCACCTTATCCCACTTATAGTTGTTGTGAAATGAATTTAAGATCATCCTTGTATCCCCAAGAATCAAATTTGGAAGTTGAGAGAGTTGTTGCAACATTGATGGTGAAAATGTGAAATTTTCACAGAATGTCCAAAATTTGAACCAAGTTTTGAAACCCCAACATAATCCTAATAATGAAGAAACTAGAGGGAAAGAGTGTAAATAAAAATTGGATTCAAACTATCAAGAAAAAAAATCCAAAGGTTCAAAGTCCTGACAAGGAAGAAAAACAGGTCCAATAAATTGAAACAAATTTGGACTTTTGGACCAAAAAGTTCAAAAGTCCAATCGGATCCTGAAACCCCGATGGGAACTTACCAGAAAGAAAAGAAAGGTTGGGAGTGAAATTTATGACTATTTAGACCTTTGGTTCAAAAGTCTTGTTGAGACTCGAAGTCCTAACTGGATTGGAAGAGGGAGAAAAGGAAAACTGATCAAGATTGGGAATCTTGATTGGACCTGGAAAGTTCAGTTGGGACCTAAAGTTTTGATGAGATCAGAGACAAAATGCCAATTGGAATCAAAGATCCTGATCATGTTAGAGTAAATATTTTAACTTAATTATGTTAATTAAGTTACCTTTATTCCTCTCTTAAGATTTCACTTTAGTTGCATATTGTGACATTTAATAATTATATTAATTATTAAATTTCTACCTTTTAAGGTTTCTTTAGGGTTGCACAATCTCCTTTTATAAGGTTGATCATTGTATTTTATTCAATTGTTCTGATAATAGATCTCTGATATTATAGAGCTTAAAACCCTCTCTTGCTTTTTTCTCCATTCTCTTCCATGTGACAGGTATCTCTTGCATGCAGGTGTTCTTGGGCTCTGAAGTTGGATATGACAACTTCTACAAATCAGACTTGGACTCTTCAGTCTGAAAGTCTATTCAAGACCCAAAGTCTTGATCAGATAACAAAAAAGACTTAGAATTTTTGGACATGCCACATGGTAACATTCCAAACTTCTACAGGGCAAAGAGGGACCTACCAAAAGAATCTGTGGAACCACAAGAACATGCCGCGTGTTTTGTAGACCAAACATGAAACAACCAGAAGAACTCTGTAGACCTACAAAAATATGCCATATGGCATCTTTCTGAGCTTTCGCTAACTAAATTTATGCAACTTTAAAAAAGGGCATGCAAACTTGCATAATTTGGGTTCGAAGGTCCCATCGAGACTTGAAGTCCCAGTGGGATGAAAAGAAAAAAAGAGGAACAAAATGGGTGCAGGGTTTCATAAAGGTTTCAAACCTTTTGAACTTAGGTTTTAAAGTTCGATCAGGACCCAAAACCTGATCGAATAAGAAGGAAAGGGTGCTGATCGGATTTAGACCATTATAGAACTTAGTCCAATGGTCCAATCGGGACTCAAAGTTTTGATTAGATAGAAGGAGAAAAGGGAAGAATGGGGCTGGGAGCTAAGAGTGTACTTGGACCTTGGCCCAAGTGTCTGTTCAAGATTCAAATCCTCAAACATACAAAAGTGAAATTAGAAGAAGGGGGGATCAAGAAGAATATGGGAAATTGGACTTGGTCCAAATGTCCGTTCGGGGTCCTAAACCCCAACATGACTCTAAAGAGAAAAGAAAGAAGAAGGAAAAGTCTAACCTTTGGACAATCTACAAAATGGGTTTTTGTACATAGTCATATTAAGGAGCAATGTAACTATTGGGGGGAATTGAACATGATGCAACATTGGGATTTCTCAGATTGGAAAAAATTTATGGGGATCACAAGGGGATAAAACATAGCACTATAAATTCAATGAATTTATAGATGCCAACATTGGATCTAGTTGAGGATGTGTGTCTCTTGCAGAGCCAACGTGAATCCAAATCTCTAGGAAGAAGACCAAAAAGGGGAACAAAAATATCGATACAAATTTACACATCATAACAAACAAGGATCACAATTGCACATAAGAACACAAAAAAAAGAACATATGATACAAAGGTTCAAAGAAACTTATATTTAGGAGAAATAGTTCATGAGATATTGACCATGAACTAGAAACTCCATGAACTCTACATGAATGATTTTGAGGTGGAAATTTCCTTGACCACATTATTCAACAATTTGATAGGTTCCAACCCATAAAGCATCAATTTTTTCATGCTTTCCTTTGTCTTCTATCTTGGAATTCCAAATGAGGAAAGATCCCCAATCTGAAACCCCCTCTTGGGCACCCCTCCTAGTTTCTTCCAATTCTATCAACTCATGTATTTTTTGGGAGACAACACTTTCTTCTTCTCCTTCAATTTGTTGTAGCAACTTATACACTGGTAATTCAAGGTTGATTAGCAACTTAGCGTTAGTACCATATAATAACTCAAATGGACTCTTCCCAATAGCCTTCTTGTAAGTTACCCTATCTTCTCAGACAATAAACTTCAACATGTCATCCCACCTTTTTTTGTTTGCATCTATATTTTTTAGTCATATTCATGATGCATTTCTTATAGGAATTTCTTCCACCCACTTTGTAAAGTAGTCAATGACCACCAATATCCACTTATATCCATTGCTAGAATTTTTTGCTATTTCCCCTATGAAGTCAATACCTCACTGTTGGAATGGAGCCTCTACTGAAATGGTTGTAAGGGGAAGTGCACCTGCAAATTTTATCTTTCCAGAAAACCTTTGACAAGAATCACATTTTTTTACAAACTTGGCTACATTCTTGAATAATGTTGGCCACCACTAACCCATCCTCATAATCTTATGAGCAATGGTTTTTTCTATAGAATGTCCATCACATAATCCATGATGACGTTCCTTTATAACTCTCATTGACTGGTCCTAGTTTAAACATCTTAGGAGTATATAATCAAGGTTTCTCATCAACTATCCTTGGAGCAACACATACCTTTGAGCCTCAAGTTTCAAAGTCCTCTTTTTTTTTATCATTCAATTTAGGAGGACAATTCATGTTTTCTAAATAAAATACAATTTCCTTATACCAAGGACAATCCTTCGATTGACATGAGATGAAAGAGGGGTCAAAATTAACTTGATGGACCTCAAAAACATCTAAATTTCCCTTAATCATTACTTTTTCTAGCCCTTGACCTCTAACCAATCTGGTTGTTTGAATCTCCATGTCATACTCTTGGATCTTATTGATCCATTTGCACATTTTTCTTGATGCTTCTTGCTAGACAACAATAACTCTGATAGCTATATGTGGCACAAAACCAGTAATCTTAGCCCCTACAAGGTAAGGTCTAAGAATTTTCATATCTTTGACAAGAGAATATTCATGCTTCTCCATAATAGAATAAGTTAATTCAACATATGTTAATGATTTTCTAAAAAAATCTATTGGCTGCTCATAACCATCCTTTTTTTTTGTATTAAGATTGCAACAATAGTATAAAAATATGTAAAAGAAAATAACTGGAAAGATTTGGAGTAGTCTGGACTTGCCAAAATTGGTTCCTTCTTGATTTATTTTTTTATATCTGAAAAGGAATCCATTGATTCCTTATCCAACCTAGAAGATTTCCCCTTCTTTAACACTTTAGAGATGGACTTTGTTTTGTAAGAAAATTTGGGAATGAATCTTCGAACAAAGTTTATTTGATCAAAGAAATACTAGACTTCCTTAACTGTTTTAGGTTGTGGGATAAGTCAATAGATTTTACATGCTCTAGATCAATCCTTACCCCTTCCTCAGACACAATATATCTAAGGAGTTTACCTTATTCCACACAAAAGATGCACTTCTTGGGATTCAAAGACACCCCAAACTCTAGGCATATTTGGAAGACCAAATCTAGATGTTAGCAATTATCATCTCCATCCTTGGAGTAGGCAATCAGGTCACCTTGGTAGACAACCATTATCTCATTTATAAAGCCTACAATAGCCCTCTTAAATGTGGCCCCTACACTCTTAAGTCTGAATGACATTCAAACATATACAAAAGTTCCCCATGGTGTAGTGAAAGTTGCCTTGTGTTGCTCTCATTCGTTTACCATGACCTGATTGTAACCTGAGAAACCATCCATCATAGACATCGGCTCTAACCTCATCACCTATTGCAACAAATGATCTATGTTGGGCAATGGATAATTGTCCTTGAGGGACTTTATATTTAGATTTATGAAGTCCACACATAGTCTAATGTACCCATTCATTTTTCTAACTAGAACAAGGTTATACATCCATCATGAATGTCTGATTGGTTTAATAATACTAAATTCTTTTAGCTTCATCAATTCCTTTTACATTTGAGGGGAAAGAGTAGAGTTGATAGGATGTTTCTTTTGTTTGAATGGATTTGCACTAGGCTCCAATGGAATGGTATGCTGGAATAGATAGTTACAGAATATGAAGATAGGATACTTAGTAATCCTTATGCATACTCACACATTTCCTTTATTATATTGAAAAGATACTATGCAAAATATTTGCATAGATTTTACAGACTTATTGTTGAAAAAAAATCAATTATACATCTATAAATGCATACCATACATGAGGAGAGATTTTTCTAAGGTTGGTTCTACTTTTAATCACCCAATCTTCAAGTTTACAAGTGTTATTACAAATTTGGGATCAAACCCAGATCATTACAATACAAAAAATATCTAAACCCAAATATAGATATTGAAACCTAGGGTTTCCTCTGAATATCTTCTTCTATTGGATCTATAATTGCTTCTCTCTTCTCTTTTGTTTTTCTCTCAAATTTATCCCAATCTCTCTCTCTCTCTCTCCTTGAAAATTAGGAAGATCATTTCTTTTACCTCATCAGGACACATTGGGAGAAGGAACCAAATTTTCAAAAAAATGTGTATAGGTCCTCATGCTTTCTTGTATCACAAATTGGGTTGCCAATGATGAAACCATGCCCCTACATTAATGAGCACACAACACAAGGAACAAAAACCACTTGAAATTTGCAACAAATCACAACTAAGATCGAATTTCTGATAGAAAGGAGGCCTAAGAACCATAAAGGAGCATGGGAACTACCTTATCCCACTTATAGTTGTTGATAAATGCATTTAAGATCATCCATACAACCCCAAAAATAAAATATGGTAGTTGGGAGAGTTGTTGGAGTATTAATGTGAAAATGTGAAAATTTCATTGAATGTTTGAAAGTCCAATCTGGTTCTGAAACCCCAACAAGATCCTAAGAATGAAGAATTGGAGGGTGGGAGTAGAAACAAAAATCAGACCCAGGCTATCAAGAAAAAAGTCTAAAATTTCAAAAAAGGTTCAAAGTCCCAACAAGGAAGAAAATAGGGTTCGAGAAATTGAAACAAATATGGACTTTTGAACCAAAAAGTCCAAAAGTCTAATTGGGTTTTGAAACCCTGATGGGAACTTATCAGAAAGAAAAGAAGGATTAGGAGTAGAATTTTCAACTAGATTCAACCCTTCTTATCGAGACTTGAAGTCTCAATCGGATCGGAAAAGGAAGAAAAGGAAAATTGATCAGGATCAAGAATCTCGATTGTACCTAGACCTTTTAGACCTTTGGTCCAAAAGTTTAGTTGGGACTCAAAGTACCATTGGGATCAAAGAAATAATGTCAATTGGGATCAGAGGTCCTGATTGGACTTGGACCCTTTGGACCTTTGGTCTGATAGTTTGATTGAGACCCAAAGTCCCAATCAGATAATAAAGAAGACTTAAGAATTTTTAGACATGCCACGTGGCAGCATTACAGACTTCCATGGGCCGAGGAGGGACTTTCCAAAAGGATCTTGTGGACTCATAGAAACATGCCACATGTTTGCTACTTTTTCTTTTGTAGACCAAAGATAAACCAACCATAAGAACTATGTGGACTTGCGAAAATATGCCACATGGAATCTTTCCACACTTTCGTGGATTGACTATATGTACCTTTTAAAAAGGGCATGTAAACCTACAAAATTTGAGTCTAGAGGTCCCATTGGGACTCAAAGACTTGATTGGATGAAAATAAAAAATAGAGGAAAAAAATAGGGTGAGGTTTCAAACCTTTTGAACTTAGGTCTGAAAGTTTGATCGGGACCCAAAAAACCAATCGAATAAGAAGGAAAGGGCACTGATTGGGAATCCCATATAGATTTAGACCATTATGAAACTTATTCCAAGGGTTTGATCAGGACCCAAATTTATGATCAGATAGAAGGAGAAAAGAGGAAAATGGGGTCAAGAGTTGAGAGCGAACTTGGACCTTGGCCCAAGTGTCCATTTGGGACCCAAATCCCTAAACGAACAAAAGTGAAAATAGAAGAATGGGGGTTTAGGAAGAACATGGAAATTTTGATTTGGTCCAAATGTGTGTTCGGGGCTTGAAACCTTGACAGGACTCTGAGTAGAAAAGAAAGAAGGAAAAAGGCTAACCTTTGGACAATCTAAAAATGGGTATTTGAACATAGCTATATTAAGGGGGAATGCAAAATTTGAATTTCTCATATTGGCCAAAATTGACGGGGATCACAAGGGGATAAAACAAAGAACTTTAAATTTAATGAATTTATAGGTTCTAACACTTCCTAAGGGGAGGAATATTGTTCAATGATCGTGAACAATATTCTAAATATAGTTTTAAGAATATTTCATTGGCACATATTCTAAATTAATGGGGATACATGTTCCCTCTTCTTCTCTCTTATGGAGGAATTTTCCTCACATGTAGTTTTGTCTTTTTCATACCTTGAGATATTTTTATTTTCTCTCTTTTGTGGAGGAGTTTTGTCCCACTAGCTTTTATCCTCTTCTCCATTTGTGAGAGATGCATTTGTACATGGGTGACTAAAATGGTTTACTATCTAGAAACCATCCTTCCATATTTACATGTTTTATCATTCTCCCTAATCATTAAGTATTGGTGTGAGCAAGGATATTATCTAATTGGTTTACCTTCTAGGTCCTATTTATATTAGTCTAGTTAATTTTACTTAGGGAACACATAGGATTCTTATCACTTTATGTCTCATAGCATAATATTAAGAAACTTGTCATAATATTATGTTATCTTCTATCTCACTTGGGTCTATATAACCAAGGGGTTCTCTCTGTAATCAAAATCAATCCATGTTCATTCTATTTGTATTCTTCGATAGGAATACAATTTTTTATTGTGATATTGGTGTTCTAATTTCTATGTGTTTTCCATTAAGGCTCTATAATGTTGGGTGGCTATATCCATAGCCAAATATACAAGGATAACAATACATAGAATATTTGGGTCAAGATAAGGTAAAAATATTTTTTTGTGATGGAAACATGAAAAGCCTCGAAGATGTATCACATATCCCTATCTTAGCTATAAATTTAATTTTTGTATCTAAAATAAATAATTTAGGGGAAGATGTTACTTTTGAGAAGAGTGGTTGCAAGTTAAGTAGACGAAATTCAGTGTTAGATAGGGGCACTAGGTGTGGTAACTTGTTTTTGCTTGATGCATCTACATTTTGTGAATGTATTAATGTAATCGATAAGTTTGTATCCTATAAGTTGTGGAACTATAGGATGGGTCACATTAGTATAAGGGTCTCAAAACCCTCATAAATAATATGGTTGATGGTTTATCTATTTATTTTGTTAATTATGATTTCTTTGAATATTGTGTGTATGAAAAATAACATAGATTTTCTTTTCAATCTAGTAGTATAAGGACTAAGTAAATTTTGGAGGTTATTCATAGTGATGTATTTTTTCCTATGGATTTATCTTGAATTGAAAATTCTCACTATTATGTTTCTTTTATTGATAATTATTCTAGATATATGTACAGGTTTACATTTTGAAGGAATTTTTTTTTATATTTTCTATTTTTAAATATTTTAAAGAACTTGTTGACAAGTAAACAAATATAAAAGTAAAGGTTTTAGGAATACATAATAGTGGTGAATTTTTCTCTAGTGCCTTTGATGGATAGATCTAGAAGCATGTTCAGTGGTACAAAACTTGATTAATGATTTTGTGTTAAAGTAGTTCACATTACTTGTTACCTAGTTAATAGGTCCCATTTTTTTCTCTTGTTAATAAAACTCCCTATGAGGCATGGATTGGTAAACAACCATCAATTTCACATTTTTGAGTTTTTGGTAGTGAGGTATATGTTCATGATCCAAGGAAAAACGAGATTAATTTTAGGGCTAATAAGAGTGTTTTTGTGGGTTATTGTGAAAACATTAAGGGATATAATCTTGATGATCTTGTAGCATTAAAAAAGACATTTTAAGGATGCTATATTTATGGAGCTTAGGGAATATAAATATGATAAAAAAACTTATGTGAAGCCTAATAAAATTATGTATTTTGTGAAACGAAGAGAAATGGGATGTGTGGAAGCACAAAGGACCTATTTTCCATTATTTCATTCAAAATGTATGCTATAATATGCAAATGAGAAACATTAATCAAATCTAACCAAAAAAATAGTCAAAAGGCAGATCTGGAAAGGGGAAAATGTTGTGTACCTTTCACCAAAAGTCACCTTTTGAAGCTCACTGAGGACTCATTTTCCCTATGGTGAATGGGTCCTAGCCAGGGTTTTTGGAAAAAGCTTTTTGGGTTCTCTTTTGCTAGGTTTACACTCCCAGATTTAGGTGTTCATTGTCATAAAGTCAAAAAAAAATTATGTAGAAGAGTTTACGTGATTTGACAACTTTTCTTGCAACTTTGACAACTTTGTAAATTTCTTCAATTTTTCTCTTCAAAGGATCTTCAACCTAAAATTTGCAATCACACATCAAAGAGAGAAAAATGTTGTTTTGTTAGGTGAATGGGCATTTTCCTTGGTCAAACCCTGTTTTGGTAATTAAACCTTGTAATGAAATAGAAAAGAATGAACGAATGATGAATGAAAAACACTATGTAAGAACTCACCAAACCTTGTTTGAACCTTGGACAACAAATCTACAAACTAGCATGAAGTGGCCTCAATGAATGCAGATTTTGATCATGCAACTTGTCTTGAAACAATTCCTTTGATATGCTTGAATAGATCTTGAACACTATATCACCTTATTAGCTCAAACAACATGCATGGTGTAATAAATCTTTGACATGACGATAGGAATATTGATTGCTGCAATAATCTTCTATAAATCTGCCCTTGAAATGCCTTGAAATTGCTCTTGAATTGCTCTTGATCTCATAAACTTTCTATTAGGACTTGCTTTCATAAAGTTGCTAGATGAAACTAAGTGAAATAACCTTGTATTTATATATATCTTAAGATTAATTCCCAAAATTCAAATATCACAAGATGACATTGAATTGTAGATTTGAAATCACTAAAATATTGCCAAAAACATATTTTAAAGTGGGTTCCTTGGCCTAAATGAGGACCCATTCACCATAGAGTGAATGGGTCCTAAGCCACTTACCTAGGACACACATTTCTTAGTGTTAAACATTATGTTAAATTAAGGTCCTAGATCTAAGTGAGGACCCATTCACCCTATGGTGAATGGGTCCTAGTTCACTTACCTAGGACACACATCTTCCAAAGTTAAGTGTTGTGTAATGGAATTTATGAATGTAAGGTTTTATCCCTCAAAAACTACATTTAATTAGGCTTGGATTTGAATTAAAGGGGCCTGTGATAGGTTGAATATATGTGTTAGAAAATGAGCAACAAACTAAAGAGTGCAAATAAACACCAAAACAACCTACACCTCAAGATTAACCTAAGTTGGAATCAACACAAAGTAAGAACAACAAAATGAAACCTTTTACCTTGTGTTGAATCGATCTTTTGGTTGGCCCTTCGATCTTTGATGTGTATTCTCTTTGGATGGCAAGATATGATGATGTGAGGATGGATGGAAATGGATGAAAGCATGAAAATGGCTAAGTGTAGATTGAGAAATAAAATTGCAAGAGTTTGGCTAGCAAAATGATCTCCCTCCAAATGAGAGAAAAGAGGGGGTATTTATAGAAATTTTGAGAATTCCTAGAAGAGATGGATGGCCAAGATTGAGCCACCAATGATCAAGATGTAGGGCTAAGGTGAGTTGAGAACTCACAAGCCCTCACATCTTGACATGTGGCATGTGATATAGCCCTAAAAGGTGAAGTGGACATAAGGTGGAAGGATAGTACATGACATGGAGGGGGGTACAAAGTACCTTGGGATTGGACAAGATCTCCTCATAAAGGAGGTGCTTGTCCCTATGTGGGTGAGAGGACATGTGAGGAATTAAAAATTCCTCAAATATCCTCATGGGGAGAGGGGAAAGAATAAAGAATAAAGAGAGGACATGTGGGAAGAAATGAAGGAATTAAAAATTCCTTTTGAGTGCATTGGGGGATTAAAAAGTGAATTAAAAATTCACATGGGGAAGTGGAGTGCCTTTCCCAAAAGGAGAAAGCCTTTAATAAGGTTGACCAAAGACACATGTCATAAAGGACATGGGGAAGAGAAAATGAATTTAATATTCCTTGAAAGATGAGAGTGGAATTAAAAATTCCTCAAAGGACTTTGGGAAGACAAAATAAATTAAAAATTCCTTGGGGGATGGGAAGAGTTGACTAAAGGGGGTGATTAAACAAGTTGATGAGGGGTTAGAGGAAGGTTAGGTGGCTAAGAAAGATTAGAGGCCAACTTGCAAAAGTTGGAGGATGTGACACCTCCTAATCAAGGATTAGGCATGTGCACATCCTAATGATGAGATTAGAAGAAGGATTAAGATTAGATAAAGATGATGGAGGATGTGACATGAGGAGGAATTAAATAAATGTGATATTTATTTAATTCATTTGATGAAAGGAGGATTAAAGAGATAAGGAATTATTGATTAGATACTTTAGGGATTTGGCAGAATTAAAGTTATTAATTAAATAATAGCAGTATTACTTAATTAACGAAAATAAGACGAAAGGGGATGAATTTGGATAAATTAAGTGTCCAAATTTAGATGTCTACAGGGCCAATTAAGGAAAATTAACCTTAATCAATTAATAAAGACCTAGATTAGTGTGAAATTGTAAAGGTACATCATACAATGCCAAAAATAAGGCATAATTAAGTCCATTTAATTTAAAAGGGCCCTAAACTTAATGTGAATATAAAAAATATACTACAACACTAAATCAAGGCATGATTAAGCTCATTTTATCATTAATTATTCCCAAATTAAGTGTGAATAAGGGATAGTTTTTCCTACACTACATTTTGATATTAATGTTTATAAATAGGGTAACTACAAGGAAATAGGGGACCAAAAGGTGCTCTTAAGTGGCCATGTTTTTTTCTAAAATAAGGAAAAACTGATCTTGGATGAGAATTTGAAGATAGTTACACTCAAAATTTGAAGATGCAACAAGAATAAGATTCACAGTGCTTTGAATCTACTTTCTAAAGTAGTATTTTTCTTAGAAAATGGTGGAGATTAAGGGATTCAAATAGGTAGGGCACACAAACTACTCCTGTTTTAAAAAAAACATAACAGTGTCTGGTGTGGCCTCCCTAAAATGTTAAACTTTTTTGTATTTCAAAATTTGCTTTGATGAAAACTCAACTAACACCATGTAGTTTATGCCTAATGTTTGTGTTAATTTTTTAATGAATATATATTTTTTCACTAATTTGTTTCAATTTTTTATGAACAAATAAAAATTGAAGCTAAAGATACCATACATAGGTTTTTGACAAAAAATGGAGGCACTAGCAAAAGAAATTAAAATAAAAACCTTAACATAATTGAAACATAGAAAAAATTACATGGTTAGAAAGCTAAAAGAGAGCTCAAAATTATTGTGTTATTGTTTAACTTTACATTGAAAGAAGTGCAAACTTGATGGAGAGCATGTTCAACATTTTCTCATTTTTTAGAATTTACTAAAAACACATCTATGGGCATTGACATGTAAGTCCAACCCTTTGGGTTGGATTCCCAAGGAAAATCTTATTAAATTATACATAGGACAATTGAAAGGGGGTGAATTAGTTATACATTAAAACCTTTAACCCTCATTAACCATCAAACCCTTATTATCATCAACAAAATGTAAACATATGAAACATAAAAACATTCAACACCATACACAAGAGAACACTAGATTTACATGGAAAACCATAATCAAGGAAAAACCATGGTGAGGATTAATTCACATATATTTGAATAGCAACATTGATACAATAGGCTCATTTCCAGAAGGGCTCACTACTCATAAGAGAAGAATGACTCACTTCCCAAAGGAATCATTGTTTATAAGAAAGAAGAATAGAAGAAGACTATTATAGAGAGATTCACTATCTTAGAGCAACAAGAAAAATCCACCATTGCAACTCTACACTATCTGCAACCTTTGACTCACTGCCTCCAACAACTTTAGGCACACTAAAAATGTAGACACCTTTTGCTCATTACATCCAGAGTCATAGGAATTTAAGCTCATACTCAGATCACCACACTTGATCACATTTGTATCTCACAACACTCACACATCTGTCATGTGGATCCACAACAATTAACCTTGCTTATAATATGTACCTCAAACATGTAACCACTAAATAGGTTGTCACCAAACACTTCCATGATGGAAATAAGTGAAGGAATACCACACCAAGGGTTAACTAGGACCCAAATCTACATTGAAACACTTCGCCACACTTCCAAAAACAACAAAAAACCTTCACAATTAGCGCTATCACCTAGGTTAGCGAAACCTGCACTAACACTAACAAGCGACTACATACATGCTTCTCTAGATAAAAAATAAACATGTGGACCACAAATAAACACTTAATAGCATCCACACAATGTCCCAAAATATTCCATCATCAAAATATTTTGCAACACTGCCACAAACAACTAAAATTGAGAACACTACCATTTTTTGCAACCAACAACACTACCATAGGAATTTGCAACATACTATCCAACCTTGCGGAACACCTAAAAAAAAAAATTCTAAGGGAAGGTAGATGAAAAAAATATTAGCATGTTCCAAAATCTACAAGACATGAAACCACAACACGAAGAAATGTGGAGCAATCTCATTTTTCCTAGACAACCTATTTCACCGGCAACACACTATCAAACACAACTTCCACTGTTGCATGATCCAAAACTTGAAACTCTAGATATAGAACCTATAAACACCTCTGATCATCATATACAAACCACACAAGCATATCTTCAACCATGAAGACATGCGGAGCACAAAACTAAATACTCCACTATCACACTACACACTCTCTTATTGAAATTTTCTTAAAAGCACTTGGAAACCAAGTGAACTAGTTGCATCAACAACACCATAAACACCTTCTAACAATATCTACATAAAAGAAATATCCCCATATACAATACCTACTCAACACCACACTAGATATTGACATCAGTGGCAACACCAAAGGAAACATAGTGCAACATACTCACTACTGACATTAATGACAACACTACAAAAAACTTCCTAACCATACTGGAGGTTGACATCAATGTGACATCAAACCATAACACATCTGCACTAGGGCTTGAACCATAACTCTTTCTTATGCAACACTCTTCAACACTTCTAACAATCTCCACACTAGTTAGGGGTTGACATCAATGACAACACTAATGACAGCACCAAAAAATCTCCAACAATCTACCCCTTTGTCATTGATGGCAACACCAACTCTGAAAAACCATTAATTAGCAGAAAAAACTCTACAACTCCAACACTCTGAAAACTCTCCCCTAATTGGGACATTCCTTATACTTCTACCACTTTCTTAGACTTCACTCTTTCCTTTTCCTTCATTTTTCTCCCCCTTGATGAGTTTTTTAGAATTTATCTCTCCCCCTTTGACATCAATGGCTAAGGGCAACAATATCTCTTTGAAATTGCCTGAAAGCTTCACTTTAGGGAAAAAAAACATACTACTTCCTCTCTATTGCTCTCACTCCCTTAGGGGCACAAGATATGCTCCCTTGACTGCACTAGTTAAAAAACACCACTACCTACTCCCCCTGAGAGGTAGCCTTCATCAGTCTAGGACCAAGAATGTATCTTGAAATGCTCTCCTAGATAGATGCACACTCTTATGCATCTAATTGAAAGGAGGGGCAATCACCCCTATCTTCTATCATAGATACTCAAATATATCTTTTGGAAGATCCTTTGTGAAGATGTTTGCAACTTGATCCTTTGTAGGTACATACTTCAACTTCACCTCATTCTCTACAAATTTCTCTCTTAGAAAGTGATACCAAATAGAGATATGCTTTGTACTTGAATGTATTATTAGGTTTTTTGAAATATTGATAATACTTGTATTATCACACAAGATAGAAATTGGTTCATCATATGACACTCTAATATCCTTCAATGTCAACTTCATCCATAACACTTGTGTACAACATGATGAAGCTGCAATATATTTTTCCTATACAGTAGATAATGACATTGAATCTTACTTCTTACTCAATCAAGAAACCAACCTATTTCCAAGAAAGAAAGCACCTCCACTTGTAATTCTTTTGTCATCTACGCAACCCACCCAATTTGCATCTATATATGCACTCAAAGAGAAATCAGTACCCCTGAGATACCATAGAACAAAATATGGAGTTCCCTTCAAGTATTTGAATATCCTTTTAACTTCTGCCACATGTGATTCTCTAGGATCTTCTTGGAATATTGCCACAAGAAAAATTACATGCATGATATCCGATCTAGTAGTAGGAAGATATAACAATCCACCAATCATTGATCTATACTTGCTCTAATCTATCTTATGAAATTCATCATTTTTGCTCAACTTGCAACTAGTAACCATCGGATTACACACTAGTTTAGAATCCCCCATTCTAAAATTCTTCAATATTTCCTTGACATACTTTTACTATGAAATGAAAATGCATTTCTCTGATTGACAGATTTGTAACCCAAGGAAGAAATTCATCTCCCCAAATATTGACATCTCAAACTCTTTTTACACCTGATTTGCAAATATCTTAAGCATACCTTCATTTCCTCCAAAGATTATGTCATCAACATACACAACCACAATCAAGATCTAATCTCCTTCGACCTTGAACTAAAGATTGCTATTTGTAGTACTCTTTTTGAATCCTTGCTACAACATGTATCTCTCTAATCTTGCATACCAATCTCTCGAAGCTTGTTTGAGTCCATACAATTCCTTTTTTAATCCACACACCATATCAACATCTTTTGAAAATGAAAAAACTTCTGGTTTTTTAATATAAACCTCTTCTTCTAACTCACCATTCAAGAAGGAAGAAATGACATCCATCTGATACACCTTGTAGTCTTTATGTGCTACAAAATCCAAAAACATTGTAATGGATTCCATTCTTGTAACTTGAGAAAAAGTCTCTTCAAAATATATTCCTTCCACTTGTGAGTAGCCCTTACACAAAATTATAGCCTTATTTCTAACAACATTTCCATCCTCATTTAGTTTTCTCTTGAAAAACCATTTAGTTCATATCACATTCTTATTTACTGGTCTTGGAACCAATTCCCAAGTCTGATTCTTCTCAATTTGTCTCAACTTTTCTTCCATAGCTTTGATCTAGTTCTCATCCTTGCATGCTTCAGTCACTGTTTTAGGTTCTTCTTTTGAAAGTAAACACAAGTTTACATGTTCCTTTGTCATATAAACTTTTCTACTTGTCAACACACCTTTTCTCTTATCTCCAATGATTTGACCTTCAAAATGATTCTTCCACACATACTTATGAGTCTTAGGGATCTTTTCCAAAGGTTGTTCCTCTTCAACTTTCATCTCTTTTTCTTTATCTTCTTCATGGAAAAGGGTTTCATTAGACTCATATCCATCTATCAACAAATTTTTTTGATATGGTTCATCATCTACTTTGACACTTGCACCTCAAAAATCTTCTTCAACCTTTTCTTATAGAATTTGTATGCTTTGCTCTTTGTAGAATATCCAAGGAAGATTCCCTCATTAGATCTTGTATCAAACTTTCTTAAGTTTTCTTCATCTCTTTTGATATAGCATTTGTTTCAAAACACTCTGAAATATTTCACAGTGGGAGGTTTTCCATACCATAACTCATAAGCAATCTTTGAACTATTCACTCTTTCTTTCCCTCTATTAAGTATGTATATTGTAGTATGAATTGATTCTTTATAGTAGAACTCCAATAGATTTGCTTCTTTCATCATAGTTCTTCCTACTTCTTGAACTATCATGTTCTTCCTCTCCACAACTCTATTCTATTGAGGAGTCCTACGAGCAAATAACCATCTCTTTATTCCATGTGTATTGCCATAAATTGTATACTCTTGAAGAAAGAGACAATTTTGCGTTAAAACTAGGTCCTACTTTAGGTACCTTCCATTAATCACCCCTTAAAATTGCATTTATAGGCTCCTAATACTCATGATTTTGAACTTTGAGGCCTAATTCACCCATGAAACCACTTAAATCCTGACAAATATCATTAAAACCACTCAAATTTTGTGAAACCCACCAAAAATATCCCTAGTGGGACTAAATCACCCAAGGTGGTGACTTAGTCCCTTTTGGGGTATTTTCCACTTTTGAGCGGGAATTTCATTAATTCAATTTAATCTTTCAATGGATGTCAACCTCTTAAGTCTAAATAATGTGAAAATTAGGTGTTGATGCTTATAAATACACATTTTAAGTCATTTTTCACATCTCCTAGTCATTTTTAGAAAGAAAAAATCAAAAGTCAAGAGCAAAAATGTCTTACACAAGAAGATTCAATAGCATTTTGTAGCAAAGTTGAAGCTTTCGGGTAGAAAACTAGGGCTTTTGTAGGTCTTCAAGGTCACTTTTTATTCAAGATCTCACATTGCAAAGGGTTGATCATGGATGCCTATGGTGAATCATGGAGAAATCTAGGTTGAAGAGATGCAACTAGCCACCAAATCACACCTAATGACTTGTTTTCAAAGTGGTTCCATCTTCCATGTTCTTCTTATCTTCAGATTTAAGTTTTGCATTACATTTTACATATCACTTACATTCATTTGAAGTGTTGTGGGGTTATTTGCATTGAAGTCTTGCATCATTCAAGTACCATTTAATCACCTCATTCTAGCACATTAGAATAGGGTTTTATCTCATTTTCAACTTTTCTTAGTCTTAGACACACTTAAGGCTAGGGTTTTATGCAATTTTTTTCCTTCACAAAGTTTAAATACCAACTATGGGTTTGACCGAGGCAAACCCCCCATTAGAAACCAACCTATCTTTTGTTTTGTAGGGTTTTTCGAAGATTCAGATTCAGATTTCTGTCAAAAAGCAGAGTTCAGGTTGTGGGCTCTCGTTTCCTCTTTCAGATTTGCAGAAAATCTGAAGTGGACTAAGTTTCCCATAGTGGCGACTTAGTCCCATTGCATTGATTTTTCAATTTTTTTTACAAATTCAGACACCCTTTTGGGAGAAACAACTTTCTGGGCAGTTTCCCTGTTCTGGGACTAAGTCACCCAGCCTGGTGTAAGTGTCCTAGTTGCCTCAAAAATTAGAATTTCTAGAATTTCAGTGGCCTCTGTAATCTCCAATCTACTCCTCATCAATTTATAGGTGCATAATTCCCGTTTCACATCTTTATTTTATCATTTATTGCATTCATTTTACTTTTTTGCATATCATACTGTGTTCTTAAACAAGTTACTTTTCTTAGGTTTTACAATATTAGATAATTTAAATTTCAGATCACAGCATTAGGAAATCTTTTTTTTTTAGGCTGCAGAAATCGGGTTTGTATAGCACGGCCCCCTATAAACTGCAGTGCACCTGGTAAAATTTTTAACATGACCGGCGGCGCTGGCGCGACACGCCCTCTGGTACCACGGGACGAGGGAGACTAGAACTCATGACCAACCTCCTGCAACAGGAAAGACTTAGCCAACCAAGCTAGGGCCCCCGCCCTGAGCATTAGGAAATCTTAATTAAGCATAGTATTTATCATTTACATAGACGTTGAGAGTAAACCCTTTCATTTTGGTCCCCTTTCAATCTCCTTTCTCCTTTTAGGTGAAAAAACCCTAGGAGGAGCAAAGCATTGTGAGGGCAAACCAAAATCATTGTTTACATTTTGGTGAACCTGTCATTTGAGCATATTACTTTTGATTTGAAAAGAGCATCCTAGGTTCCATTTGCATTGCATCTTGCATTGATTAAATTGCATCCTAGGGTTTTAAAATTGCATTAGTGAAAATATCATGTTAGCTTGCATTATTGCATTCTATTTCATAGAATAATAGTGAAGTTCTGCATTTACAGTATAAATTTGCATTACACAGTCCTAAACACACTGACATCCATCAAAAAATTCAGAAAAACTTCAAAAATAACCCTAATTGGACTAATTCGCTACCTTGGGTTACTTAGTCCCTCTGTCAATTTTGCATTTCTATTTTCTGCATTATGTTTCCCATTTCTGAAATTCCTGTTAGATTCAGTCATTGCTCTATTTTTGTATAGTTGTATATTGTTTTACTTGAATCTTTTGCATTTATATTGTTTACTTTAATGACAATTATAGATAGCATTAGATTTTTACAATGTTCATTTTCAACATTAGTTCTTAGCACATTTAGATCAGATTCCTCAGAAAAAAACAAACAAACAATTTACAAA
Organism: Sequoia sempervirens; assembly: GCA_007258455.2. Classification (NCBI taxonomy): domain Eukaryota; kingdom Viridiplantae; phylum Streptophyta; class Pinopsida; order Cupressales; family Cupressaceae; genus Sequoia; species Sequoia sempervirens. Next base: position 93,899 of record VDFB02392249.1, read on the forward strand.
ATCACATGAACCAATCAAACGATGCTTCATTTTAGGACAAACATATCATCCGAACCTCTTAGTAGTGATGAATTGGATAGATTAGACAAAACCTTTCATGGTTTCCTCTCATTAAGTTCATCCACTAAGACTTGTGATGACTAACCTAAACCACTTAGTGACACCTTATCTCCTCAACCTTTTAGTAGTGATGACTTTAGTATGTTAGATGAAGCTCTTGAGGGCTTCATCTCACACAAGTCATCCACTAAGGATTGTGGTGAGCAACAAAAAACAAAAGATGTTAATGTCATTAAACCTCAACTTATTCTTTACCCACCTTCACATCAACCTCAACCTCCACATAAACCTGAGTTTACTCTTTATCCACCACAACACGATGCTATCACACATACACACTACACCCGAAACAATTCTCAACCCCAACAATCCCCTCCAATGTCCTTACCTTTACCAAATCCTATTTTTCCTAGTGCTCCTTGTATAAACTCACACCTTAGGGAGTATGATCTCATTGAACAACTTAATAATACTCCCACAAAGATATCCCTTTGGGATCTTCTTCTAAATTCACCCAATTATCATTCAATGCTTCAAACAACCTTGCAACAGATAGTGGTTCCTCCTAGTACAAATGCAAGCGATGTGGAAACTCTTCTGGAGGGAATGAATACACTTAATGTAGACATTACCTTTCATCAACATGAGCTCCCCCCATTAGAATTAAGGAGACAAAATGAGGCTTTTATAATTATTTCCCAATATAATACAATAGGCATTAAGTGAACCCTTGTTGACAATGGCTCTGCCCTTAATGTGTGTAGTGTGAAACTTCTCGATCAATTACATGTGGATAAATCACAAATTAAACCTAATTGCTTATCCATCAGAGGATTTGAAAACACAACAAAACAACCACTCGGTATAATCACTTTACCTATAATAGTAGGAGTGGTTACCTTAAAAACTCCTATTCATGTCATTCCCTATTATCTCGCATACAATCTTGTCTTGGGAAGACCATGGATTCATGACATGCATGCTGTACTGTCGACTCTTCATTGCATATTGAAATATATCTATAAAAATAAAGTGTATCAAGTTGAGATAGACCCCGAGCCTGAGAGTTGTTTGCAACTTGAAAAAGGAACAAGAAGTCCTCTAAATACCTTAATTCCAACCTCTCATATTGACCCTCTTTAGACAAATAAGCAGGAAACATAATCCATGTCTAAATTGCTCGATGATGATTGGGGAACATTGGAATTTACTCCTTCATTCATGGATGAATACATAATTACCCGCAAGGAGACAAAAAAACAAGAGTAACCAATAGTTATGTCCACTCAAAATTCACAAGAATATTCCCCTTCCTCTATCTCACCTCTCTTGGCCGAAAACACATCTTACACAACAAATTTTGATGAGATAGATTATCAGAAACCCCCCAATCCCAAGGAAATGGAGAGACTTTATGGATGTGGGTATGAGCTTATGAAATAATTGGGGTACAATGGTAAAGGATGTGGAAAACATGAACAAGGAATTTGTGTCTCTATTGAGCCTAATACACAAGACGTGAAGACTAGTTTAGGATATTCCTCTTCCAAGACAACAAAAGCAAATCAACGTCCCTCATTAAATATCAACACTATCACTTGTCAATCATGAAATACACTTACACTCAAACATCTTGAATTTCTTGACATGACTTCTCCACCATCTTGGGAGTATGTTGAAAGTGATGAAGACTTGAAACAAATGCTAGGTGCTATTGATAAATCATCTTTCTCTAAACAACATGTTACTTGTGCTATGATAAGTTCCAAGCCATAAAATATTGATGATCATGAGAAAACCATGTAACCATACGATCCTGAGTTTCCTTAGCCGAATCCACTCCCCCTAGGAGATACAATTGATATACGAATGAAATCAATGATATAGAAAAGGTCATTAAGATTGGGAAGTGCCTTGATGATGAGGAACAAGAGGATACTACACTTTTACTCCATGATTTTCCTAAAATTTTTGTTTAGAAATATTCTGATATGCCAGGTATAGACCTAAAAAATTGTCACACATAACATTGTTCTTGCAAATGATGCTAAGCCTGTTCGAAAAAAGATACAAAAAATGAATCCTAAGATAGCCTTGCATGTTAAAGGAGAGCTTGAAAAACTCCTTGACGTAGGTTTCATTCATCCTATTGACTATTCCCCTTGGATCTCAAATATTGTCACAATTCCAAACTCGATAATCGTATTAGGATATGTACGAATTTCCTTGATTTGAATAAATCATCTTTAAAAGATGATTTCCCACTTCCTAATATTGAAATGATTGTGGATTCAACTATTGGACATGCTTTGTTGTCATTCATGGATGGATTTTCTGGTTATAATCAAATCTTCATTAACCCACAAGATCAATACAAAACAACATTCACAACTATTGGGGGAACATGTTGTTGGGTTATGATGCCTTTTGGACTAAAGAACACAGGCGTAAAATATCAAAGAGCAATGACATTGATATTTCATGATTATATACATAAAATATTGAAAGATTACGTTGATGACATCATTGCTAAGTCCTTACGACAACAAGATAATGTGACTATCCTTTGCCAGATATTTGAACGAATGTGTAAATACAACATGAGACTCAACCCAAAAAAGTGTGTCTTTGGAGTAGATAGTGGGAAACTCTTAGGGTTTATGATATCCCATAGAGGCATTGAAGTGGACACAAAGAAAATTGATGGTATTGTAAACATGCTACCTCCTAGGAATATTTCCCAATTATGCACATTACAAGGATGAATTCAAGCTATTCGTCATTTTGTCGCTTCTTTAGCCAATCGAACATTACCTTTCACACATCTCCTCAAGAAGGATGTGCCTTTTGATTGGAATGAAGATTGTAAACAAGCTTTTGAGAGTTTAAAGGAATATCTTGCAACTTCACCTATTTTACAACATGTCATGCCAAACAAACCATTCTTCCTCTACATTGCCGCATCTGATCATGCTCTTGCAACTTTTTTAGCTCAGAAAGATGATAATGGCAAGGAACATCCTATTTATTACATTAGTCGAACCCTAATCAATTATGAAACATGATATGCACCAATTGAAAAGCAATGTTTAGCCCTTGTATTCACTACTAGTAGATTGTGACATTTTTTACTAAATGCAAAAATAAAAGTCATGACAAAATTTGATCCTCTCAAACATCTTTTTAAGACTTATCGGGACGTTTAGCTAAATGGGTTATGTTTTTAACTGAGTTTGACCTTAAGTTTATTCCGAAAAAAGCAATTAAAGGACAAGCCTTGACCGACCATTTAGTTGATGCCCCTTCCCATTTTGCGTTCCCTAGTCATGATTCTTTTCCTGATGACAGTGTATTGACAACCAATGTTTCTACATGGACATTATATTTCGATGGATCTAAGTGTAGAACAAGTTTTGGTGTTGGAATAATATTAATTCCGCCTAAAGGAAAATCTATTCCCTTTTCATATTGTTTAAATTTCTTATGTAAAAATAACACTATTGAATATGAGGCCTTAATCACCAAAATACACACTGCTTTAATTATGGGCATTACTGACATCAGGATATTTAGTGACTCACAATTAGTCATCAAGAAAATCAATGGTGACTATCAAGCTAAACATGATAGATTATCCAAATATAAAGATCTCACTATGTCCTTGCTAGCGAAATTTAATTCCTTCACCATTGAAAACATCTCGTGAAAAGATAATCAACATGTGGATGCAATGACCAGTGTTGCTTCCCTTATATCCCCCTCCAATCCTTCACAAGATATTATATTCACTGTTCATCGTATCATGAAACCTTCCATCACTGATAACACTATCGCCGCATTAGTCACAACCAAGAATGATTCAAGTGAATGGTATGATGCTATTTATAATTATATAAAAGATGGTACCCTTCCCGAACTTGTTGCAAGTAACACCCGTGCTTGTCTAAAAAAATTAGCCACCAAGTACATCATCCTTGCTGATGTGTTATATCGATGGTCCTCTGACGACATATTACTTAGATGCCTGAAGGATTTTGAAATTAATATGGCACTTGAGTAGGCTCATGCTGGAATTTGTGGTAGTCATTTCGATGCAAAGACCCTCGCACAAAAACTTCTTCATGCAGGTTATTATTGGAAAAATATGGAAAAATACTGTTATGCATATGTTAAGCGATGTCATAAATGTCAAGAACATAGCCATTTATTTCACGCTCCTGCTTTTGAGCTCTGTGCCCAAATCCCTATTTGGTTGTTCTCTATATGGGGGTTTGATATAATTGGTAAAATATCCCCGCCATCTTCTGCTAGACATACGTTTATCATAATTGCCATTGATTATTTCACAAAATGGGTAGAGGCTATTCCTCTTTGATCTACGACTGTTGAGGTGATTTGTTGATTCATCCTTGAGCACATAATTGCTCGTTTTGGGCTTCCTTTTGCATTAGTCTTTGATAATGGCACACCATTCAAAAATAATGATGTGAAGAAGTTGTTGGAAAATTTTCATATTCAACACCATTTTTCAACAACCTATTACCCAAAATAAAATGGTCAAGCAGAGTCAACTAATAAAATCCTCGAACAAATTTTAAAGAAAACTATTAATGCTAATTATAAGGACTAGCACACACAACTGCATTAGGCATTTTGGGCTTATCGCATGTGTTCGTTCCTCCACCGGATCAACACTTTATAACCTAGTTTATGGTACTAAGGCAATCACGCCCTTGGATTTAGAAATCCCAATGTTGCGGATTGCTCTTCAAGGTTTGATTGACAATAACACTTATAAGACCAAACGATTACATCAACTTGAAATGCTCGATGAATAGCACATTAATGCTCTTGAGCATCTTCAAGCTTATTGCAAAAGGAAACAATATTATTACAATCTCAATGTCATCCATCTCACATTTGACAAGGGTGACTTAGTTGTATTTGTAAATCAGTGTAATGTCAATGCCGACCCTAATGAACACAAAAAATTCAGCCCTAATTGGTTAGGACCCTATGTTGTTGATTAAAGTATGGGTTTGGGGTGTATGTCTTAATGGAACTCAATGGAACCCCCCTTAAAGAACCAATCAATGCAACACATTTGTGTTAGTATTATGTTTAATCCCTTTTGAATAGTATGAATTATAAAGCAGTGTCATTAAATCGTTAAAGGATTTTCTCTTATACGCTTTCCCACTGCTTCATTTTTGACACCTCTCTTACATGTTTGTCTTAAACACTAAAGTGGTTATTTATAATCCCTTTAGTCTTCATGCTATTCAAATCCATCTAGTGTGTTGTGATAAGTTATATTTAATTTAGCATAACATACTTCATCATCAGGTTGTATCTAAAACAAAATTGTAATATGTTTTAATTAGATCACATAGGTTTTGTTAAGTCATGTAGCCATTAATTAAATACTTTTACCATAAAGTCATTTAATTAATCACATTGCATTTAAAATTCAAACATAAAAAAAAACATCATAATAACACCAAATGTGCATGTCCATATATATCAAAGTTTTATATACATCTCAATATCATATACAAAATCATAAAGGTTTGTGAGAGCTGGACCCCTCGAGCTCTGGTGCTCATGATCCGGTCCCTGAATGTCATGAGACGGTTGTGTGTGATTGTGATCACAAATTGCTGAGTTTAAGTGCATACTCCAGATCCTATACTTGACCAACAACCACAAGACGCTCCTTTGCCATTCGATCCCTCTTTGCTTGTACTTGTGCTAGCTCTGCATGTAATCTCTCAACCTCTGTTGAAGTCTGCGATGACTATCCTGCACTCTCAGCTTGATGGAGTTGTCTCCTCATGCTCTCGTACACTGCCCATAGCCTCATGAAAGGTCTTAGTGACTTTGGATCCTCCTCCATGATTGGTGGGGGCATGTAGTCAGGATCCATCTCCTCCTCGTCGATGGATACATGCACTATCTTCACAGTAGCCTAACGATAAAAATCTTGTTAGTCTCTCATCACTCCTACAAGATAGACAAGGTACACAATTAGTAACCATCATCATAATATACATATATATATAACAACATAATCACTCAAAGTACATGCATAAAATTAAATATCATCACTTATGTCACCAGTCAGATGTGTCACCTCAATATCATCCTGTACTAGGGGCATGGAGGCAATGCTTGCCTCCCCTCAACTATGAGTACTAGTGCCAGCTGCAGCCACTGCTTGTGACCTCGTCTTATAGATGGGAGAGGAATCTCCCCCCTCATGATCATCCTCAACTATTTCCTCATCATCGTCACTCAAGGGTGGCTCCTCATCCTTGTACTGCTACTCCTCCTCATCCTCCCCCTCTCCCTCCTGATCCTCATAATATGGATCTGCATCCTCATCATACTCATCATCAATCACATCATTAAATTTATCAGCAGGTTTGTAGCATGTCTCCTTGGCCCTATCCTCCTACTCATCTCCGTCATCCGGTAGTGGCTCTGCATCTCCCACTGGCTCATCCATCGAGAATACTAACACTAGTCGATTCACTTCCCACCACTCCTCATGCTCTATTGTGACACTGCCATCATCTGCATTAGAGAATGGTGGCTGGTTGTGATCAGAGAAGTCATAATCACTCTCAGCTACATGCTCCAGAGTGAGTCACACTGTATCACCTGATCTCCAAGCACTCTGCACTGATCTCCTGAAAGTAGATCGTGTTTGAGGTGGTGTCTGCACCTATCCAAATTTCCACATGACTCGATTGTAGTAGAATACTACGTGGTCATGGTGCCCAACCAAAAATATATCCATATGCATCCTCCTCAACTGACTAGTATAATCTGGCTACTGCAATGTCAGCTGATAAGGTCTCAAATTGTATCCTCCTAAAGTGCAAGTTACCATACTGCCATAGTCACTATAGAGGATACCTGAAAGCCCATGGGTATCCTACTACTATTGTGCATCGATAGCCAACTGGTCTGGTACATGTAATGTGCTCAAGGAACCACACCTGTAGAAGTGTGCAGTGCACCATACTGTCCACCTCTCAGAATACAAATCACCCCAAATAAAAATAGAGATGTGCCAGCATACACCGACCCTAGGCGTATACTGTTCGCTGCTCTACCATCAATCGAATCAAGTGGACTAGTCCTCCATCCAGGTGAGCACCCTAGCCATCAGGAATGAGAACTAGTGCTATAGTGTGCATCATAATATGTCAAACCACTAGTGCTTGTGAATATAGTAACATGGACAAATCAATCCATCCTCTTACTTGTGCATCATGAACTAGACCATCTATACAATACTGTAAATTATCCCTCTACTCTGGGAAGCTATGGTCTCTATGGAAATATAATTGATCTCTTGAATAAGGACATAGAGAATTTGGTGTACATCCTCCAGTGTGATCATCATCTCTCCTATAGGAAGATGAAATGCGCATGTATTTGTGCACATTCCATCACTCGTAGAGAGCCATCAACATGACATTGTGGTATCTCATGGGAGGCATAAGATATGCCCAATAGATCCCAATGGCTTGAAGATGCTCTGTCTCCTTTGCTGATAGGATTGGAGCCAAATATCTCAGAAAGCTCAATTGTCTCCCTCCTAACCACTTTCGTCCTCGGGCGGGAACCTATAAAGTTCACACACATATGCTCTAAAATTCATCTAACATCTTTCATTTTTATGTTTTCATCATGCAAGTGTTCTAAATTTCATCTACTGTGCTTTTCTAAAAGGCCCTAGACACTTTAGAACCCTTTTTGGACACTTTTCGAAGAAACGAGACATTTTGTGAACAAAAGGGACACTTTGTGAACAAAAGGGACACTTTGCGAAAAAGGGGATGCTTTGCGAACTTTTTTTCCAAGATCCTAATTTAACCCATAAATGCATTAAAAATCATTAAATAATTACAAAATTACAAAACAAAGGTTGCAGAATCCACTCACCTCATGACGATGCTCATCGTGTGTGCCACCTGGTCTCGAAGAATGTCCAATCGTGCAGGTGTGTATCCCCATCTGCTCAACATCTTCTCCTCTCACTCATCATTCTCAAGCTACAAACAGGCAAAATGAAATAGTAAGTGACAAAATACTTTATTTTATCTCTTTTAACCTATTTACTTTTACTATGCATTCAATTAGGGTTTCTTTTACCTTACATATCCATAAAGTACTTTTCATTCAAAACCACATAACGGGAGCTAGAGAACTCCATTTTTGACACCGTTTGATGCATTGGAATCATGATTCCACACTTGACATCATCAACTATCTATCGATATGTGACATGGTACTTGGAAATGTTCTTCGATATGATATTTTAGGTTCAATGTGGCTAGATTGCTACCTTGATTCCATCTCTGTAAAGCAAGTAGAATCAAGGGGGGGCATACATCTACCCTCGAATTTGTGTTTCAAGAGTTAGGAAAAATGATTTTTGATGACTAATGAATTTGTGTTGTAGGACATGTGGTTTCCTAATGTTGTGGTTGTGCAGATAACTACATTGGGGGCTTCATTCTCCCAAATTTTGAATAAGTATCCTTTTATAAAGTAATGTGCACTGTTTAGAATACTTTAGCTTATATATGCATGTAGAGTCATATGAGTGCTAAAGTGGGGGCTTAATGTATTGCCAAAAATTGTATACACTTGAAGAAAGAGACAATTTTGCGGTAAAAATAGGTCCTACTTTAGGAACCTTTCATCAATCACCTTTTAAAATTGCATTTATAGGCCCCTAATACTCATGATTTTGGACTTTGAGGCCTAATTCACCCATGAAACCACTTGAATCCTGAAAAATATCATTAAAACCACTCAAATTTTGTGAAACCCACCAAAAATATCCCTAGTGGGACTAAGTCGCCCAAGGTGGCAACTTAGTCCCTTTTGGGGTATTTTCCACTTTTGAGCGGGAATTTCATTAATTCAATTTAATTTTTCAATGGATGTCAGCCTCTTAGGTCTAAATAATGGGAAAATTAGGTGTTGATGCTAAGTCATTTTTCACATCTCCTAGTCATTTTTACAAAGCAAAAATCAAAAGTCAAGAGAAAAAGTGTCTTACACAAGAAGATTCAATAACATTTTGCAGCAAAGTTGAAGCTTTACGGCAACAAACTAGGGTTTTTGTATGTCTTCAAGCTCACTTTTTTTTCAAGATCTCACATTGCAAAGGATTGATCATGGATGCCTATGGTGAATCATGGATAAATATAGGTTGAAGAGATGCAACTAGCCATCAAATCACACCTAATGACTTGTTTTCAAAGTGATTCCATCTTCCATGTTCTCTTATCTTTAGATTTAAGGTTCACATTACATTTTGCATATCACTTACATTCATTTGAAGTGTTGCAGGGTGTCTTGCATTGAAGTCATGCATCATTCAAGTGCCATTTAATCACCTCATTCTAGCACATTAGAATAGGGTTTTATCTCAGTTTTAGCTTTTCTTAGTCTTAGACACACTTAAGGCTAGGGTTTTATGCAGATTTTGTCCTTCACAAAGTTTAAATACCAACTAGGGGCTTGACCAAGGAAAACCCCCCATTAGAAACCAGTCTATCTTTTGTTTTGCAGAGTTTTTTGAAGATTCAGATCCATATTTCAGTCAAAAAGTAGAGTGCAGGTTGTGGGCTCCTGTTTCCACTTTCGAATTTGCAGAAAATCCAAAGTGGACTAAGTCACCCATAGTGGCAACATAGTCCCACTGCATTGCTTTTTTAGAAATTTTTATAGATTTAGACACCCTTTTGGTAGAAATAGCTTTTTGGGCAGTTTCCCTATTCTGGGACTAAGTCATCCAGCCTGGCATAAGTGTCCCAGTTGCCTCAAAAATTAGAATTTCTAGAGTTTCAATGGCCTATGCAATCTCCAATTTTCTCCTCATCAATTTCTAGGTGCATAATTCCTGTTTCACATCTTTATTTTATCATTTATTGCATTCATTTTACTTTTTTGCATCACACTATGTTTTCAAAGAAGTTACTTTTCTTAGGTTTTGCATCATTAGATCATTTCAATTTCAAATCAGAGAATTAGGAAATCTTAATTAGGCATAATACTTATCATTTATATAGACTTTGAGTGTAAACCCTTGTATTTTGGTCCCCTTTCAATCTCCTTTCTCCTTTTAGGTGAAAAAACCCTAGGAGGAGCAAAGTATTGTGAGGGAAAACCAAAATCATCATTTACACCATGATCTTCACAAAAACTATCAAAATAATTTGAGGTGAACTCACCAGCTCTATCAGACCTCAAGCACTTTATTTCAAATTCATTTAATTCTCAACCATAGATTTAAAGGCTTTAAACTTATCTAGAGCTTCTTATTTTTCTTTGAGAAATGTCACCCAAGTCATTATAGAATAATTATCTATTAGTAACATGAAATACCTATCACGTTGAGAGATTCTTGTTCTGGTAGGTTCACATTGTTCTGTATGCACCAACTCCAAAGATCATGTGGTAGAATGTTCTTTAGTTTTGAACCTCTTCTTCTTTTTCTTTCCAAATTGACACTCTTTTCAAATTGCCTTGATAGGCCTTGTAATCTTTGACAGATCTCTCACAATATCAGTAGAACTGATCTTCACTAGGCTATCAAAGTTAATGTGACCAATTCTTTTGTGCCATAGCCATCTTTTATTGATTTGAGACATAAATCACTTAACACCACCACCTTTGAGCTGTTAAACATTTCCTTTTGTCCTTGTACGTGCACCGACCAAATTTATGGAGTTTCCTTTTCCGATTTCACAACCATCATCTTGAAACACCAAATTGTATCCTCTGCTACACATTTTTCCTACACTGAGAATATTATGTTGGAAACCCTTAACATAAAGAACATCACCTATTTTATGCTTGGCATCAAAACTAATTGAACCATTTCCATAGATCTTAGTAGATGTATCATCACCAAAATTAACAAGACCACCATCATAATTCCAAAGTTTAAAAAATTTACTCTTGTCACTTGTCATATGATTTGAGCATCCACTATCAATTATCTAGTAGTTTCTCTCCTCTCTTGCATGAAAATCAGTCAACATAGTTCCTTCAATATCATGACCTGCTTCTAGAGCACTTTCCTTCATACATCTTTTAAGATTAGTAGAATTAGTTCCAACATTTAGAGTCATGAACAAGCATTCATCACTATCCCCATTAGGATATTATGATTCATCATCATCAAATACACAATTATATTTTTCAACATAATAAATCTTCTTGATAGATTTACCTTTATGATCCTTATGTTTTTCATTTGAAACTTTGATTGGAAATTTAAAAGTATAATGAAGTATCTTTTCATAATTGAAAAACTTAAAGGGTAACTTACCTCTATATTTGCTAGTTCCCTTTTTCAATCTCCTTACAAAATTTCCTTCCACTTCATCAAGATCATTAGGATCTATTTCATCATCCTTCTCTACCTTTTTGACTTTAAAGGTAGTTTATTTCTTTGTAGCATCTTGACCAAACTCTCTCAATTCATAAGAAATTAAAGCACCAAACATCTAAACTCTAGAATATTGATCTAAATTCTGAGCTTCCTCAATAGCAAAAACTTTAGAACAATAAGTTTTAGGAAGGGTTCTCAATACCCTTTTTACAACTTTAGTTTCTTCCAGCTTACCATTAAGAGCATTGATTTCATTTACAACTTCATCCACTCTAAGCATGTAGGTTGTAATGCCTTCATCTTTTGAAATCCTTACGTTTTCAAATTTGGCTTTGAAATTCTGCATCTTTTCTTGCCTAACCTTATCATCTCCTTCATAAATTCTTTGCAACTTTACCCAAACCTCTTTAGCAATTTTGAGACTTATCACCTTTCTAAGTTCAAAATGAAAAAGACCACTCAGGATAGCATTCCTTTCTTTTCCATTATTCTCATAATCCTTGACCTCATCATCACTTGTTGGATCATTAGTAGGCATAGTATATCGGGTTTCAACTGATCTCCATAATACAAACCCTAGAGAGACAAGAAATTCTTCCATCCTAGATTTCTATTAAGAATAATTCATTCCATCAAACATAGGAGCTTTGAAACCCTTCTTGTACGCCATCTAGATCTATCCCAAGTGGTTAAGCTTCTTCCAAGGAATGACAGATCTAATACCAATTGCTAGATACACAAGACAATTGTAAGGGGGGGTGAATCAGTTGTACATTAAAACCTTAAACCATCATTAACCATCAAACCATTATTATCATCAATAGAATGTAAACATATGAAACATAAACACATTCAACACCATACATAAGAGAACACTAGATTTATGTGGAAAACCCTAATCAAGGAAAAAATACAGTGAGGATTAACTGACACACACACACACACACACACACATATATATAGCAACACAAACTACAATAGGCTCACTACCAAAAGGGCTCACTTCCTAAAAGAGAAGAATGGCTCACTACCCAAAGGACTTACTAGCTGGAAGAAAGAAGAATAGAAGAAGACTATTACAGAGAGATTCACTATCTTAGAGCAATAGGAAAAATCCACCACTGTAAATCTACACCATCTATGACCTTTGGCTCACTTCCTCCAATAAATTCAAGTACATTAAAAATGTAGACACCTTCTACTCACTGCATTTGAAGTAATAGGAATTTAAGCTTACACTCATATCACCACACTTGATCATGTTCACATATCACAACACTCACACATTTACCATGTGGATCCACAACAATTAAACTTTCTTATATATCATCCACAACCTCAAAAACCTTCTTCATGTTGGTCACAATGAAACATATGCACCTCAAACGTGAAAACACTAAATAAGTTGGCACCAAACACTTCCACGGTGGAAAGAAGTGAAGACATATTAAATAGGACCCAAATCTACATTGACATGCTTCACCATGCTTCCAAAAACAACAAACAACCTCCACAATTAGTGATAGCACCTAGGTTGGCTAAACCTATACTAACACTAACAAGCAACCACATACATGCTTATCCATATAAAAAATAAACATGTGGACCACAAAGAAATACTTCAAAGAATCCACACAATGTCCCAAAATATTATAGCATCATAAGAATATTCTACAACATTGCCACAAACACTTGAAACTGAGAACACCACCATTTTGTTCAACTAGCAACATGATGCAGTACAAAGGAAGAAAACCACCTATCTCATTCTCTTTTGACAAAACTCAAAACATTCTTTGTTTGTTTACTCATTCCATGTTCACTTTTCCCTTTACACAACTTAAACACTTAAATGTGCATTCAAAGTTCCAAAATTCTTCAATGACCTTCCAAACACTTTAGTACTATCAACTTAATAAAAAAAAAACAATTACAAGGTCTATCCATTCACCTTTTCATCATTTTATTACAACTATCGTTATTGTGCAACTATGACACTCACAAACCACCTAACTCCAAATTTTTTCTTCCTAAGACACACATAACTGTTTCCACATTTGGAATAGCTTTAGTAGGATTGAATCAACTTAAATAAACTCATTCAAAAATCCAAGAACTCAACTTCAATAATTTGATAAACAAACCTTCAATGACTATTAGCATTCCTTGTAACAATGCTTATGGAAACTGTCAAAACAAAACTTGAGTGGTAGACCTCCTTTTCAAATTGTGATCATCATTTTGGATGCCCTTTATAGGGTTATAAAACATAACAAGAAATCAATATAAGTTTCTTTGGAGAACTTGGTTCAAAATTTGCTATACTTGCTGCTAATTAGGCCTATTAGGCCTTTACACATTACACACATAGGGCCTATTGGATCTACCAACTCCCAACACATATAATCTTCATAAATCCTTCAAAAATCTCATTTTAGACTTGAATAAGCTTTATTCACCATTAAAATTTCATTCCCACATCCATTTTCACAAACCCTAGGCTTCATTCATCTCTAAACTTTGTTTTCAATAGTCTGTACATAGATCACAGTCCCTAACTTCATTTCTTCACATCTTAACTTTACAATTTTTCCCCCAAACCAATGAAATATGAAAGAGCATGTATAGTAGAATAATCTCACCAAAAATTAGAGGAATCCACCAAATAATAAAAGAGAAACACAATTTATTCATTCACTGATTACCCTAATAGAGGGTTTTGACAGTTTAAAGAAAAATTGCAAGAACTTCCTCAAAATCCAATCAATTCACATGAAACAGGAATATAATGGAAGGTGATCAATGATATTTTCACTTACACACATTCAACCATGAATATCAGTTAGTAATGGGTCGTACATGGCCTGGAAATAGAGAGTTTTCTGTAGATAAATGCATAAAACATTGTTTTTGCTAATCAAATTATTTCATTCAATCACCCACACCTAAAAAATGGTTTACAAAGCCCTTTTAATGGAATTTAAGCATGACTCATCACCTTCTAACTACCTTTCAATGACCTAGAACAAAAAATACCTTTCACCTTCCCCTCTTTACATCATTTTGCAATTTTTGCAATATTGTGACAACTTTTGACTTTTTCTTACATTTTTTCATATTTGACTCAAATGACCATCCTAATGGCCTCAAAAAATGGGAAATGACTCAAATGACCTTACAACAATATTGAATCAAAAAAATTTAATCAATCTCCAAGATTTGCTTCATGGAAAACATGTCATTTCCAAGGTGCTCCTGCACCATACTCCCGACCAAATGAATTTCAAGTCCACTTGAGTTTGAAGTTGTCCACTCTTCATCCTTTCCATGCTCTGCTTCTAGTCCACCTTGAAACTGCACTTAAACACCTTCATTTTCATCATAGGCTTGAACTTGTCTATGCAAATCAACTTCCTATCTTGCTTTCCAACACTCAGCTGCTTCATAATTCTCATCTCAACACTCTGTCCTCCTCCTATCTAATGCATCTTAATCTACAAATGATTCCTTGTCCAAAATATTAGTACCAAAAATAAATAATAGATTGTTTCAACCACAATACCTCTATCTTTCTTCAGCTCTTTGCAAATTTCCAAGAACGATTCATTCTTGATTTGCTCTTCATCCAGTCTTGACACCAACTCAATATCTTCACTCTCTAGAATTAGGTTCTTCATCTCTATTTTTCCTCCATTTTCATGCTTGGGAATGACTACAATACCTTTGTCTTCTTCAAATTCTTCTTCTACATCTTCAAATGCTTCATCCTTTTCTTTTTGCCTTCTTGCTGCTAACTTTGCTTGTATTCTTCTTTTCTTGACAATCTTCTCTATGGGCCATGTAACTCTCTTTTTCACTTTCAAATTCCAACTTATTGCCTGCTTAATCATCTGCTCCAAATTCATCATAGACTCCTAGAACTCCTTTTGGAACTCCAACTCTCTTCTTCTTAGGTCTTGCTTCAGTGCCTCTATCTCTTTGTCAAATTCCTCTTGTCTCTTTTTCCTCCTCCTTTCTTCCTCTGCCTGCAAATGCCTCCTCAAATTCTCCATCTTTTAGCAAGTCTCTCCTTACTTCAATTCAACTTTTCTCAACTTTCTTAGGCTCACCTAGTTCCTTTCCACTTATCCTCAACCTAGTCTTTTGGCCACCAACCAGGTTCTTCTTAACCTGCACAAACACAACACAAAACCAAAAAAATATTTTCCTAGAGCCTTTTAGCTCTGAGACCACTTTGATGTAGTACAAAGGAAGAAAACCACCTATCTCATTCTCTTTTGACAAAAATCAAAACATTCTTTGTTTGTTTACTCATTCCATGTTCACTTTTCCCTTTACACAACTCAACTTAAACACTTAAATGTACATTCAGAGTTCCAAACTTCTTCAATGACCTTCCAAACACTTTAGTAATCTCAACTTAATAAAAAAAAAACAATTTCAAGGTTTTCCCACTCACCTTTTCATCATTTTATTAAGACTATCCTTATTGTGCAACTATGGCACTCACAAACCACCTAACTCCAATTTTTTTCTTCCCAAGACACACATAAGTATTTCCACATTTGGAATAGCTTTAGTAGGATTGAATCAACTTAAATAAACTCATTCAAAAATCCAAGAACTCAACTTCAATGATTTGATAAACAAACCTTCAATGACTATTAACATTCCTTGTAACCATGCTTATAGAAACTGTCAAGAAACAACTTGAGTGGTAGACCTCCTTTTCAGACTATGTCATTTTGGATGTCCTTTATAGGGTTCTAAAACATAACAAGAAATGAATATAAGTTTCTTTGGAGAACTTGGTTCAAAATTTGTTGTACTCGCTGCTAATTAGGCCTATTAGGCCTTTACACACATAGGGCCTATTGGATCTACCAACTCCTGACACAAATACTCTTCATAAATCCTTCAAACATCTCATTTTAGACTTGAATAAGCTTTATTCACCATTAAAATTTCATTCCCACATCCATTTTCACAAACCCTAGGCTTCATTCATCTCTAAACTCTGTTTTCAATAGTCTATACACAAATTACAGTCCCTAACTTCATTTCTTCACATCTTAAATTTGCACTTTTTCTCCAAAACCAATGAAATATGAAAGAGCATGAATATTAAAATAATCTCACCAAAAATTAGAGGAATCCACCAAATAATAAAAGAGAAACATAATTTATTCATTCATTGATTACCCTAACAAAGGGTTTTGACAGTTTAAAGAAAAATTGCAAGAACTTCCTCAAAATCCAATCAATTCGCATGAAAAAAGAATATAATGGAAGGTTATTGATGATATTTTCACTTACACACATTCAACCATGAATATCAGTCCGTACTGGGCCGTACATGGCTTGAAAACAGAGAGTTTTCTGTAGATAAATACATAAAACAATGTTTTATGTTAATCAAACTCTTTCAATAACATTTTGTTTCCACAGTCCATGATCATTAGTAATCAAGATTTCTGGATATAACTATGTGCAATTTTTCTTCATCAACGTTTCAGATCATACTCCATGATCCATCATTATGATGATTAGCAGATAGAGAGAGACATGAATAATAGATAGCAGACTTGGATAGAAATAAGGGAGAGGGAGGGTGGTGAGGGAAGGTTGTGAGGCACACAATCCAAAAATATTCTTCCCATAGCCATTCCTGCATCGATGGCCATCTTCATGGCTCCAACGGTCTTCAACTCGCAGCTCCAGGTATGCAGCCTTGTCCAATCTCAAATCTTCCCTTTTGTCATACGTCTCTTTCTGGCATTTCTGACTTTAGCATTAATTATGTTTCATCCCCTCACAATGGTTATCTTTCTCCTCAATCCATGGTGATTGTGGGTAGCCATTCCAATCTTTCTTTTGTCATTCCTCAAGCCACTATCCATCCTTTTCCCTCCGATCTGGATCATATGGCAGATCCCATTGTAGCTGGCATCTCCATCCTATCCTCTTCTTTTGTCCTTGCTCACCAACCATCCTCCTCTGTCTCTTGTCCCTTTCAGTCATCTCCCCTCATCAATTCTTCCAACCTCCCCCATATCCTCCCTGTCCCTACACCTCCTAGCGTCCCTTCCATCCTAGTGAGTGAATTTAAGAAAAATAACAAAAACCTCCAAATCGTTCATGATTGGGAAAACAAGTTGGTTATTAACCTTTTTGACACTCGCATTTGTCCTCTTGTTTTTAACTTTCTAAAAAGAGGCTTGGGCTATGCTATCTCCCCTCACCATATTCCCTTCATGGATTTTCTCATTGAAATAGAAAAGGTTGTCCAATCTCTCCCTAATGGGGCTTCCGAAGAAATTCATCAAGATTGTGCTGTTGCCCTTAAGCATGCTAAACCCCCCAAGCACAACATTCCTAGATCCGAGAAGCTCACCTTCAAAAGCCTTATGAGCAATTCTGACTTGGTTATTTCTTGGCTAATAAAGGCAATGCAACTGTGATCATGAACAAGCAGGATTACCTATCCAAGATGCAACTCCTCTTATTGGATTCTAATAGCTATAAAATCTTGGATTCCAATCCTATCTCTAAATTAATCAAAAAGGTTAAAGATGCCATTTCTGGGTCATCTTTTGATGATAACACCAAAAAATGGCTTTACCCATCCAAAGAAGTAACCTCTCGCATCTATGGGGTTCCTAAAATCCATAAAGCTGGCACCCCCCTTAGACCCATTGTTGATACCATTAATTCTCCTACCTACCGTTTGGCAACCCACCTAGCCAAACTTATCTCACCTCTCATCGGTAAATCAAACTCCTTTGTTAAAAACTCATCCCATTTTGTTGATTTCATCAAGATAAGAAACTAGATAATAATGATATTCTAGTTAGCTTTGATGTTATCTCCCTCTTCACCAAAGTCCCCTTACATGACTCAATTAAGCTTATCAAGCAAAAAGCAAGCCATGAAATTGCTTCCTTAGTTGAGTTATGTCTCAGATCTACCTTCATTTCCTTCCAAGGTGTAATTTATGAACAAGTGGATGGGGTTTCCATGGGCTCCCCTCTTTCTCCCATCGTGGCCAACCTCTACATGGAACACTTCAAAGATATCGCTCTCCATTTGTTTCCCCTCAAACCCAAGTGGTGGAAATGTTATGTAGATGACACCAATATTTGTTGGTCGCATGGTCTTAAAAAATTGGAAGAATTCCATTCCCACTTAAACAACATTTCTCCTCACATCTCTTTCACCAAGGAAATTGAATCAGACAACCAACTTTCTTTCCTTGGTATTCTTCTCATCAATAAAGCAGATGGTTATTTATCTCATTCTATCTTTCAAAAATCTACCCACACTGACCTTTACCTTCACTCTTCATCTCACCATCACCTGTGCCAAAAATATGGGGTCCTCAAATCCCTAGCTCACAGAGCTTTTGTAATTTGTGACAATGAGCACCTAGACCAAGAATTGGCCCACCTTATCCATGTCTTCTCATTAAATGGTTACAAAAGGAAACAAATCAATAGAGCAATCAGCCAAGCCAAAGCGAGGCTCACCCTCCAGCCATTAGCTCCCCACCCCCCTTCCTTTCCCTTAGCCACCCTCCCCTATGTTGAGGGTGTCTCACAAAAAATTTCCAAGATCCTCCTCAAAAAAGGCATCAATTGCACTTTCAAACCCATCTTCACTATTAGGAATCACATTCCTTCCCCCAAAGACCCCCAAGATCATTTCCTCAAATCCGGTGTCTATAAAGTGTCGTGTTCCTGCGGTATCCCCTACATTGGAGAAACAGGGCGTTCCATCAACACAAGAATCAAAGAGCATTGTGCTGACATAAGACATGAACGTATCTCCAAATCTTCTCTAGGTGAACACTCCTCCAAGACGAAGCATCACATTGCCTTAGAAGACACCAAAATCTTGTTCAATAAAGATAACTTTTTCAAGAGAAAACTTAAAGAGGCCATTGAAATCAACAATCACCCCTCCAACCTTAATTGGGATGGAGGTTGGGCTTTGAGTTTCTCTTGGAAACCCCTTCTTAATAATCTCAATGCCCTCTCTCCTGATCTCTCGTAATCCCATTTCTTTCGTCTTGCTTTGCGAACCTTGCCCCATCACCCCTTGCTCGCCTTTTTTCCCCCTTCCCCTACTCTTTCGGGTTTTCCGGTTTGCTCTCCCTCCTCCTCATCCTTCCTTTTCTTTCCCTTCTTTTCTTTGCCCTGTTCCTCCCCCTCTCTTTCCCTTTTTTTCCTTTCCCTTATCCTTTTCTTCTCGTAGTTTCACTTCTTTTTCTCTTATTGATCTCTTATTCTCGTTTTTCATTTTTCTTGTTTATTTTGGGTTCCTTTTTATTTATCTAATTACCTCTCGTATTTGAATTAATTAATTTGTTTTTAATTTCTTTTCCCTCTTTTAGTTGTTTCGTCTATTTGTCCTTTCTTTTTGTTTTTTGCATCCTTTTATGTTTTGCCTTATTACTTGTTAGTTTTTCATCTCTTTCTTGCTTTGTTCTTCGCTTTCCTCTCGCTCATGTGTTTTATTTCTTCTTTCCTCATTGGTCTTTCCTTTCATTTAAACCTGTCGGTTCTTCTCTTTTGGTGTTTTGTTTCATTTTTTGGTTGCTCTTTTTCTTTTTCTTTTATTTTTCTTATCATTTACTTCCTTTGCTTGTGGGTTTTGATAAAATTTGTTTTCGAATTCTTTTCTTTGTATTCTATGTCCTTATTCTTGCCTCATTTTGGGATTTATTTTATTATTTTTTCCTTAGTTTTAATTGTTTTATTTTGTGGTTTAATTGTTTCAGTGTTTTTTTCTTTGTTTTTTGGTTCATATTATTTTTGGTTTTATCCAATTTAGTTTTCTTCTGTATTATATAATTGTTTTGCATTGTTAATTATAATTCTATTAATTATCTTATCTTCTTTATTTCTTTATTCATTTTGATTCTTTGCTTGTTTTGTTATTATTTTGGCTCTTCTATTGGTTTGTTTTATTGTGTTTCTTTCTTTGAATGCCTTCCTCTTCATTTATAATTTGTGACTTATTTTATTAATGTATTGCTTTTATTTGTTATAATTTATGACTTAATTTTTTTGATAATTATTTATTGGTTCATGTCTTCTTGTATTGGATGTTTCATTTGTTTCCTTCGTGTTCTTAATCTTAATTTGTCCTTTCAATTTCCTTTTTTAATGTCTCCTATTAAGTTTCTCTTAAATTTGTCTTTTCCACTTATTGAATTTTATGTCTCCTATTAAGTAAGTCATAATTTTGTGTTTTCACTTATTGATTTTTATTTTTATGTTCTTTTTCTTAATTTATATTTTTCTTTTGTCTCTTTCTTTCTCCTTTCAATTCTTTTGTTTACTTTGATGTCTATTTTTATCCCAGTGTTGTCTTTTGACCTTTTTTTCCCTTATATTTTTGATTTTCTTCTTTTGGTTTTGCGATCTTTCCTTTAATTTAAGGGTTCTTATGTCCTTTTGTTGAATTAGTTTTGTGTTCTTCTAGGTTTTCTCATTAATTTTCCTGTTTGCAATTTTCTCCAATTATTTTTCTCCTCCCTTTAACTTTCTCATATTTTTGGATTGTGTGCCTCACAACCTTCCCTCACCACCCTCCCTCTCCCTTATTTCTATCCAAGTCTGCTATCTATTATTCATGTCTCTCTCTATCTACTAATCATCCTGATGATGGATCATGGAGTATGATCTGAAACATTGATGAAGAAAAATTGCACACAGTTATATCTAGAAATCTTGAGTACCAAACTCTTTCATTCAATCATCCACACCTAAAAAATGGTTTCAAATCCATTTTAAATAAATTTAAGCATGAATCATCACCTTCTAACTACCTTTCAGTGACCTAGAACAAAAAAGACCTTTCACCTTCCCCTCTTTACATCATTTTGCAATTTTTGCAATACTGTGACAATTTATGAATTTTTCTTACATTTTTGGATATTTGACTCAAATGACCATCCTAATGACCTCAAAAAATAAGAAATGACTCAAATGACCTTACAACAAGATTGAATCAACAAAATTTAATCAATCTCTAAGATTTGCTTCATGGAAAACATGCCATTGCTAAGGTGCTCCTGCACCACAACACTTCCATAGGCATGCAACATACTATCCAACCTTATGGAACACATGAAGACACAAAAATACAAGGGAAGGTAGATGCAAAAAATATTAGCATGTTACCAAATCCACAATATAGGAAACCACAATGCGAAGAAATGAAGAGCAATCTCATTTCTCCTTGACAACCTTTTTCATAGGCAACACACTTTCAAACACAACTTCTGCTTCCACATGATCCTTATCATGAAACTCTGGATATAGCACCTTTTAACACCTCTAATCATCATATCCAAACTACACAATAATATCTTCAACCATGAATAAATGAGGAGCACAACACTGAACACACCACTATCACACTACACACTCTCTTATTTGAATTTTCTCAAAAGCACTTGGAAACCAAGTGAGCTAGCTACATCAACAACACCATAAAAACATTCCCAACTTATCTATAGAATCAAAAATCTCCCCATATACAATACCTACTCAACACCACACTAGAGGTTGAAATAAGTGGCAACACTATTTAAGGCAACATAGTGTAACACAGTCAATGCTAACATCAATGACAACAATGCAACAAATTTCCTGACCGTACTAGAGGTTGACATCAATGTGACATCAAACCATAACAAATCCATACTAGGGATTGAACCATAACTTTCTCATGCAACACCCTTCAACACTTCCAACAATCTCCACACACTAGGGGTTGACATCAATGACAACACTAATGAAAACACCAAAAAATATCCAATAATCTCTGAACAAATCCAATCCTAAGAGTTGGAAATAACCAAAGAAAATAATAATTTGAGTGAATTATAGCACACTCAAATTATAACATGCTCATGTTATAACACAAGAACAAATTCAAGTATCAAGTTTTTATATGTATGACTACGAGCAAAATGAACTATACAATTGTGATAAAAGCATCTTAGAGATGATTTTTAACATAATAGAACATGAGTACTTATATAATGCAAGCATGCTATAACACACTCATTTTTCCACCAAGAAAATATAGATCTCTCTCTTTCTCTTCCCATATTTTTCTACCTCCTTATACAACTCACACTCTCCCTCTTCCTCAAATTATATACATTAAGTAAGAATTTTAAGTATAAGTGACATTTACATATGAAAATTTTCTTATACTTGAAGTTATATTTTGTGTATATAGTTTCAAGATGTTTGAGAATGGTTTCAAATCTCTACGAGTTATGATGTAGATTCTAGGTTTTGGAAGAACTTATAATTTTTTAGAATTAGTCAAATTTCAGTAATCAACAAGCTCCTATCATCTTGAAATTGGGGTAACTTTGTATCTATTCAAAATCATCATCAAGCCTCTCCTTATATATATATATATCTCCCCTCTTCCTCTCTCTTTACCTACCTCTCTTTCCATCCCCCCTCCCCATCCCTCTAGATATATATATCTCTCTACCTCTCCCTCCCTCAATTCCCTCTCTAATTCTCTCTATCTCACCTCTCTCTCCCTATACCTCTAGAAATCTCTCTCTACTCCTCTCTATCTCACATCTCTCTCTCTCTCTCTCACTATCCCTCTATATATCTCTATATCTCTCCCTCTGGACCCTTTCCCTCTCTCTACCTACCTCTCCATCTCTCCCTCTCTCTAATTCTCTATCTATTTCTCTCTATCTTACTTATTTCCCTCACTCTATATATTTCTATATATCTATCCCTCTCCCTTTCTCTTCCTCTCTATCCATCTCTCTCTCCTCTCTCTCCCTCTCTCAATATCTCTCTCCCCCTCACTTTCTACATTCCTCCCTCCCTCCTTCCTTGTCTAGAGAGAGAGGGAGGGGGATGTAGGTAGAGATGGAGATAGAGGGAGAGGGGAGAGGGAGAGATATAGAGATGTGAGATAGAGAGAAATACAGAGAAAGAGGGAGTTAGTGGTAGGTTGAGAGGGGGAGAGGGGAGAGGGAGAGATGTATAGAGATATCTAATGAGGGGCTTGATGATTCTTTTGAATAGTTTGTACAAAATTACCCTTAGATAATTGTAAAATGATCTTGGAGCCTATTGATTACTAAAATTTATCTATTTCAAAAATTATAATATCTTCCAAAACATAGAATATACATTATAACTCCCTGAGATATGGAACCATTCTCAAACATTCTGAAAATATATACATGAAATATAATTTAAAGTATAAGAAAGTAAATTTCACTTACATTTTTATTTCATGTATATAGTTTGAGGAAGAGGGAGAGAATGAGCTATATAAGGAGGTAGAGAGAGAGAGATGAGAAGAGAAAGAGAGCTATTTTTTATTCTTGGAAATATGAGTGTGTTGTAATGTGCTCACGTTATAACTTGAGAATATTATAATACTCGAGTACGTTATAACATGTTCACATTATGTCTTGAATAGGACCAACATTTGTGCGGCTAATTTTTGGTCCCTCATTTTATGCACTTACCCAATAGGTAGATGAACATGTAGAACACATACATAAATGATAATAGGATGGACATATTGAGGAAGGAGTAGGTTAAAATTCTAGTTCTAATGAGAAACCACAAGAGCCTCTTATTACACCTCTAAGAATATTTACTAAAGAATGAAGACCTATAGATAGATATAGATACAATCCATATGATTTTTGTTGTGTATTTACTTTATCATGTACTAAAAATGAACCTAGATCTATGAAGGAGAATTTATATTTAGGTGAGCATGAGTCCTAGTTAGAGGCCATGAAAGATGAAAATAAAGGCCTTGAAAATATTTGACACATGAGATCTATTAAATGAGCTTCCTAAAAAGAGTAAACCCATTAGATACAAATAGGTATTTAAAAATAGATTCAAAGCAAATGGTGAGTTAGAGTGTACAAGGCCTAGCTAGTGAAAAATGTTACTTTCAAGTTGAAGGAGTGTATTTTGTAATATTTTTTCTCTTGTGAGTAAACTGACCTCTATTAGATTCCTTTTAAATCTACTATTGCTACTTTCAATTTAGAGGTAGAGAAAATGGATGCTAAAACATTTTTTACATGAAATTTTGATAAGGAAATATTTATGAAACAACCTAATAATTTTGTGGTGAAAGGATGAAAACACTTAGTTTGTAGATTAAAGAGATCTTTGTATAGTTGAATAACTCGTTGATAATGTAATATCAAAAATTTGACATTTTTACACCAAATCATGAATTTATTAGAAGTGAAGAAGAATAATGCATTTATTTTAAATTAATTAATGATCAATCACTAATCATGAATTTATTAGGTAGATTGTGTTCAAGTATTAAATTTCAATGTAAATAGTTAAGGATTGGATATAGAAATCAAAGTTCATTTCACTTGGCTAAAAACCTAATGTATCATGCTCACACAAAGCATATTTATTCCTATTATCACTTTGTTCAAGAAACGGCTGCGCATGGCAAAGTAATGCTATAGAAAGTGGAAATTTTGGAGAATATTGCAGATTCTCTAACAAAGACAGTGAGCACAAAGTTCTCTTGGTGTAGGGAGGCCATGGGCCTTGCATCTCATAACACCTAACTCAATTTTTTTTTATTCCCTATTATGCCATTGCAACGTAAATATAAATTAAGAGAATGCTAAGATTGGTGATATTAACCTTGCAATCCTATGACTATGTATCTTAACTTTAATATTTAATAGCTTTTTATTATTTTATGTCACTCCAAGAATCATGGAAGAGGAACCTCAATGTTCCATGTGAGGATTTTTTTTGTAATTAAATATTATTTTCTAGGAACTTAGAATATTGTTTGTAAGGTGGCATTGAATGCGTAAGCTTAATTTGGCCAATGATAACACATTTGGACACTTGGGATGAAATATAAGATAATTTCATTATGTATAGTGGTGTAAGAAAGCATTTTTCACTATGCATAAGAAGTGGGTAGCTTCTTTTGGACTTAAGGAGTTACGATTTTGTCTTTTAGTAGTTTGTTTTTGTCCTCCAGTGAAGATGGACATCCAAGTTCATGAGAAAAGTATTGAAGCTTCTAAAAAAATTCTTGTAACTCTTAACCATGTCATGAGGTACCTTTTCCATATAAACTACTTGGCTCATGGCTTGAGTTCATTGTATTGAAACCATTTACGATTTATTGTATTACTTTTCGTTATGTACTGGAGCTTAGAGTAGGAGAAAAAAAACTTGTCTTGTAGGTTGTAGAAGTAACAAAATGCTATAGAAATTCAAAGGGAGTAGTTGTATTGATGTAACTCTTTAAGGATTAATATAAGCTTTGCATTTCATTAGGGATGGATTTTTTCCTATAAGGGATTCTTCGTGTATATCTTGTGTAATGGTTTGCATATCTTGTATGGTTATTTCCTTTCCATCTATGATTTATCAATGTTATGTACTTGGATGCTTTCAATTTGCAACATACTTCCACTTGTAAGTTATTTCATGTTTCTACATATTCCAATATTAACTTAATTTGATCGCTATTCAAAATAAGAGAGGAGCTTGTCCACCAATAAACGTGTTGATCCAATTCAACATAACCAATAAATTTATTCCAATCATCATTTATTTCATCGTCTTCATACTCCAAAACCTTTAAAAAAGTTAAGAGTAGAACCAATCCATAATTGCCCCAAAACCTTGCCACTCCTTTTACCATTCAAATAACTCTATTTATTTTTCCTCTCATTATTCTTTTTAACAAAATTATTATATACAATATAAATGAAACAACCTTAAACAAAATTATTTAACTAATTTATAAAATAAACTATCTCACATACTAATCAAATAAATCCAAAAAATTGCGATTCTCATCATTATAGTCATTGGACATTAAATAATGACAATAACAAGACTTTCGAAATAATTTAATTCCATAATCTTGACTTAAATAATTATTCTTCTCCGTGCATCTTTATTATGTTCAAAATGAGCAATGATGTGAACATTAGAAGCGCGCAAATTTTCTGTAATTTTGTTAATTAATTTCTTAGGCATGATTCTCGGAAGAATAAAAGCTTGGTGGGACCTCTTATTAATTATTTATTTTTATAACTTAATTTTCAAGATATTAATGTTATATTTTGATTTTCAATTAATTAATAAATACAATTCAACGTGTCTACTATATCTATTGTCCATTAATACATTGATTATATTTATTGCTCATTAATATTTTGAATTATATTCTGATTTACAATTAATTAATAAATATGATTATATGTGTCTTTTAATCTGAAAGAAGAATTTCATAAATTTTTAATTTAATTTTGTCTTGGTGTTAATTTATATAACTTGTCCATTTTAAAATTAGTTATATATCATTATATTCTAATTTTCAATTAATTAATAAATATGGTCAAATGTGCATCCTAATTTGAAGGAGGAATTTCATAATTTTATGTTTTTAATTTAATTTAACACCAAGTCAAACTTAATTTTTTTTTAAAAAAATATGAAATTCCTCCTTCACATGAGGATGCACATTTGACCATTTTTATTAACTAATTGAAAATGAAGAATATAACATATATTTTCCATTTTCAATTAGTTAATAAGTATGGTCAAATGTGCATCCTCATCCTCATGTGAAGGAGGAATTTTATAATTTTATTTTTCTTAATTTAAGTTTGACTTGGTGTTAATCTATATAGGTCTATCCATTTTATTATGTCATATATCATATATTTTTAAATGAGATGGTGTTTAAAGAAAAAACATATGAAAAATCTTTGTCCAACTAACCCAATTTTTTTTTAAAAATGTTTAAAGATTTTATATTATATATAATAAGTGTTTATATTATTGAAAGGAAATAATATTACACATTTTAAATAAATGTTATAGCACTTAATTATAAACAAATCAAACAAACAAATTCAAATTTGTTAGGTAAAATAATCTAAGAATGGCTATCTATTTAATTCTAATAGTCGATGGTAGAATCATTAAATGGAGGGCATGCATCTTTTGCCATTATGTTTAATTCCTATTATTAATCTCTAACATTTAAGCTAGACAATTCAATTGTCATGGTGTTTAGAGAGCTTGGTGGTAGTAGTAAAAGGTAAGGTGACCAATTTCATAGAACATTCTTCTTGTGTGGCACAACCTCATTGGATTGATGGTGATTATGCTAAAATGACTCATGTGGGTTTACATTACATGTGGATAAATCTAATACTCCCACATGATCTTAGCTAGTAATTGTGGTAGGGGAATTTTATTCTAAAATGTGTGTGTTTGTAAGTTAAAATTTAAAGTAAATGTTTGTATAAACACAAAATTATGGATGTATATGTGTCACTAGGCATCAAAGGATGGAAATCCCATTTATTCTTTTTTGTTGAGGCCAACACATATTTTTCCTCTTCTATGTATTTTCTAAAGAAGGTGATATGTCGCATTCTAATTAGGAATATTACAATGGCTAAAGGTCAATGTCTCTATATTTTGTATCCCATTTTCCATTGGAATTTAGTGCATAAATGAAATAAATATAATGGAAATGTGGAAATACATAAATGGTTTCTATTGGTTGGAAAACCAATGCATATAACAATCTATGAGATCCACCTTTATTGTATCAAACAAGGAAGCACAAGATGGTCCTAGCTATTGCACTATTGGTGGTGTATTTGATTAGCCTACTAGATGTATACTTGGTATAATGCTTAACCATTTATTTTTGGCACTTGATAATATAAAGTGAATGACATTTAATTTCTTTTTAGAAAAAAACAAAATGGTGAAACAAGACACATGAAAATTCAACAATTATATCAAATTCTTGAGCATTGATCATTTACCCATCAACAAGAGCCATTATTTCAAGTTAAAATTAAAAAAAGAAAGAAATAAATTACATGTTCATGAGTTTTTTAAATGAATAGTAACATAGCTAGGGTTTATTTGAGAGTGCTACACAATCCAAAGATAATTTGCATGGGCATGCAAGAATATGGTGGCACCCTCAAATCTAGTAAGGATATTGGAAGCATTGATAGCCTAGTGATTGATAGAGCACCCACTTATAGGAGGAAATTAAATTTATGGAGTTATATGTCATTGAACCATAGATTTTTGGGTAGGATTTATAAGCTACTCTTGCACTCTTAGGATGTTTCACCTAAAAGGAGAGAGATAAACCCCACTCAAAAGTCTAGGTGGTTCACTCAAATTAGGAAATGTATGATGTTATTTAGACTAAATGGAATGATCTAAGTGCAATTAAATGAAATATTTGACTGATTATGAATGCAAAACCTAAGAAACAAGTGATGTTTGAAAACACATTGTGTTATGTAGAAAACACCTAGAAATGAATGTAAAACTGAACATAAATGAACCAAACTGGAAGTGTGCACCTGGGATCTGGAAGGAGGCTAGAAATAACACTTGAAATTCTACTGATGCTTATTTTTAGGCCTAGTGGGACTCATTCACTATTCTGGGTGAATTAGTCCCAGTTTTGCAAAACATGTTTTGGAACTTGTTTCAGACAAAAGGGTATCTAAAAATGCAGAAAACTAAAAATTGACCTAGAAGTGGGGCTCATTCAGCAATCATGGAGAATGAGTCCAATTTTTAATTTTTAAATATTCAAAAGTGAAATTTGAAGCTTCCGATCTACACTTTGATTCTCTACAGGTGTCCGTTGCCGAAACTCTAATTTCTGAACTTGAAAAATGAGTTTTTGTTGATATTTTGACTTGTTGAATGAAGAGAAAACTTGAGAAACTTTGAAACTTGATATCCAATGATTTCCAAGCTTCCAAGATTCCTAAATATGCAAACACACAAGAAGAGAAGAAGAAATGTTGAATGTTAGGGCATGGGGGTTTACCTTGGTCAAACCCCCTTTAGGTAATTAAACCAAAATGATGAAAGAATGGACTGAAACATGAAATAATGGAGTTTATTACCTTTCCATGATGTTTTATCTTGAAATTATACATCAAAACATGAAGAATTTGCTCTTGAAGGTCTAAAAAATTGATATATTGGTGACTTGAAATGATAAAACCCTAAGTTGCTTGACTTGAGATGGAAGATTGGTGGATGAATGAATGATAAGAGATGTGAATTAGGGTTAAAATATTTATATTTATAGGAATTTCACCTATTTTACCTATTAATACCTCATCATAGGCTGACATGAAGTAAGACTAAACTTAAATTTCACTTTTTTCCTGCTCAAAGGTCAAAATTGGGCCAAATGCGACTCATTCGCCACCCATGGGGAATGAGTCCCACCTAGATGGTACTAATTTTCCATGCATGGAAAATGGGTCCCATAGGAGACATTTTGACAACTAGGATGCCAGGAGATAAGGAAATAAGGTTAAAATTGCAACTTTGTTGGTTATTCGATCAATTTAAGCCTTGAGATGCACAATATGGGGTAATAGGGGCCTATTAGTGATGATGTAAAAGAAAATTAGGGCTTGGGATACATAATTCAATCTGAAAGTGCGGTTAAATACACTTTACAACATTAAAATGAGGTCCACATAGCCTAGGAAGACAAAAGAACCAATGTGAATGTGTAAGACACATTACAACACTAGTTTAACATTAAGTTTAATTCAAAAACCTTATAGATTGATGTGATAATATTATTGAACACATTTTATACTATTGAACTAGGGAGAAATGGGTTCATTAAGTCTAGAAAAGCGTGAAAGTCCTTTACAACACTTTACAACAACTTTACAAGACATTGTTAAAAGCATGTTATTCAAATTGCAAGGGTCCAATACCTAGTGTGGATGCATAAAATTCCTCACAAAACTAAATCAAGGCCTCATTAAGTCCAATTTATCATGAATTATTCCCATGTCAAGCAAGAGGTACTTTTTTCTACGACACAGTCATATGTAAATGGAAGAGTTAAAAGAGTGAAACCTTCCCTTGAATTTATAACCCTTGACTTGTATAGATGGTAGAGCTAAGAAATTGAATGATGCACTTGAATTTATATCCCTTTCCATGTGTAGAAACCAATAATAATTGAGTCATCAAGGAATGTGTTACACTTCTAGTATTTATTAACCATAAAAGGTTGATGAAATTTTCTTACAATTGGTACCAAATATACAAATATAATGAATATTTCCATAAAATTAAGGTGAAATTTGGATTGAAAGAAATTTTCTATATTATTACTCTAGAAGCATGGGTTTCCTATGATAAAATCTTATCAAATATTGATATTTATATTATCAAATTTTATTGTGTTTGATTCATGACTCAAAGAAGTAATTACCTAAACAAAAATGTATTTTCAATAGAATTAATTAAGAATACTCTATAGTGCTAGATATTTTGAAAAATGTCATCAATAGAAGGTGATGCAGGAGCATCAAGGTCTACAAGTGATCTTGCATCATCTAAAAATATTTATTTTCTTTTCTTGTTTAATTTTTATATTTTGGTGTTGGTTGGAGCTTCAAGAGCATCTTGTGGAGTGTTTTAAGGACAAAAAATTCATTTACCAATACTTGAATTTTCATTTCAAAAATCAGAGGCAAACAATGTGTTTAATGTGATTTTAAAATTATTGTATTTTCAATGCTTGAAAGGTTTAAGGGGTCCATTTGCATGTTAGAGGGAACTTGAAAATAATAATCAATATTCATTTTATATATTTTTTTTCTTGTAAGATTTTTCACAAGGCAAGTGACATTTGACATTATATTCTTGTCTTATTGGGTGCTTAAAATGGAGGGAAAATATAGTGATTTTTGAAAAAATAATAAATGACTCTTCAATTACCAAAGGAGCACAACTTGGATTTATGTTTTATTAATTTTACAAATGAATCTATAGTAGCAAGGGATTTGATATGGTGAAGATACATTAACAACACAATTTGGAAGAAAAACTATGTCTTTGCTTCAACCTTTGTGAAGGAATTTCAGAGGTCAATTTGAGGGAAATGAAAGGGTAGATTTGGGTGCCAATTTTTGGTGCTTGCATGGGGTGTAAGAATATATATAAAAAATAATTTTATGGTATAAAAATGCAGCAATCAATAGTATAAAGGTTGAAGAAAGAACTTGCAGGTTGCTTTTGAGAGTTGCATAAGAAATAGTGTAGGAAATCAACTTGTGAAGAGAAGAGGAATAGAAGAAGAGAAATATGATTTTTTAGGTGTGTTGTAGGTGTTCAAGGAAGCCATGAGAGCTGCATGATGAAGAGAAAAATTAGGTTTTAGAAGATGATTAAAGCCATGAAGGTTTGAAGACATAAGGATTTGAAGACTCGTAGACAAGATGTGTCTAAAAAATCTTGTAATTTTTTTTAAAAATTATTCAATGTTGAATCCTCCATATATGTAATTAATATTGAGGTATTTTAATGTATGAATGTGTATGAAAATTGAAATGAGGATATGTTTCAGGTTCCTTTTCTATTTATATGTTGATATGGATTAGATGACATGTTAAGGCTACAAGATTGGGTAGTTTGATAAGACCCCCTAATCTCATCTGCATCAATTGGTATTAGAGCTAGAAGAACTTGAGTGTGTAGAGTATGCAACATGACCTATGGGTAGATGAATCATGGTTGTGAAGAGATCATGTGGACTATTGTAGGTGTGAGAGAGAATTCCTAAGTAGTGAGAGATAAAGCCACAAAGAAAAGTGAAAATATAGATTGCAAAGAGGTGATTCAAGTTGTGAAAGATTGTAGCGAGTAAGATGAAGAAATATGTGTGGAAGCCCATGATATGGGAGGGTTGGAGAAAAAATTAGGAGAGGAATTTTTTGAAGATGATGATATATATAAATATGAGATTGGACAAGTTGGAAGCTATGCAACATGGAGAGGTTACAAGGGATGAGTTTGCAATGAAGGCATGCCATGAGGAAGGTGTGAAAGAAAAGGATGAGGAAGATGAAGAATTATGTGCAACATTGATTGAAAAAGTAAAAGATGTGAGAAGAAGAGATAATATTGTATAAGAGGTTTCCAAAAATGAGAAGAATAAAGATACAGTTGTGGAAATTGAAGTTGTAGTGATGGAGTGAGAGGATGTTGTAGCAAAGGATGAAGAAAAGAATGTTGGGACAACAAAAGAGAATGAGGTAAATTTAGATTTTAATTTATTTACAAATGTAATGTCATAAAATTGCAACCCTTGCAATTTCACATATACATTCTTGCATCCACTTTAGTTTCCACTCCCTTAGCATTTGTGTAGGCCCATTTTAGCCCTTGCATCATCCTTTTTCCCTCTCAGGATGCTCAGGATCTCTTTTCAGCAACTACCTTCATGTGTCAACTTTATGTCAAACCTTGTGCTTTTCCCATTCTTGTTGTTTTGTAGCGTGATGTGTCTAGACACTAGCACACCGTGTGGACGTCTGCATGTTGTGCTAGCATCCTGGGTATGTGTAAGATCATGATGGGCCAAAAAGTGGCAATATGATGGGTATGTGTAGGGTATGTGGCTGACAACGTTTTTTTTATCCAAAATTGATGAAACGAAAAGGGTTTTTAAAGGAGATTCTCAGCTTTCCACCAATATAAATTATGCTTTTCTTTGAATTTAATTAATAATTATTATTCATTTTCTATTTGAATTACAACTAAAGTCTTGATTGATAGGCTGATTGAAAAACATCTATAGCTTTCAAATGGTATCACATTTTTGAATCGAAACATGCATCACATTCTATTCTTTGCATACTATAGGATTAAAAAGAAAATGAATTTCATGAAGTTTTGACCAAGTTAAGGTGGTCGACATACAAGTTTTTATTTTTAAAAAGTTGTAATAAAAAATCATAATTAATTATTTACTTGGAAAAATTACAAAAATATGCATCACATCCGGACATGAGTCCTCTACTTATATATAAAATATTATAAAAAAATTATTATTTTATTGTAGTTAAGGTGGTCAGACACACCTACTTCTTATTTTTTCCCTAAATTTAAGTATTACTTGCATTAAAATTTCAAATTTTCACCAAATAGATTTAAAAAAAACCTAGTAGTTTAGAAACTACATTCAATTTTCTATAGATTCTATTCTTACATATATTTGAAATAATATAGATAAATTATTCAAATTTTTACAGCAAGTTGCCTAACTCTGATTTTTTTGATTTTTTTGCCACTTAAGGGCCTATTATTTCCATGATGATCCTGCACATACCCTCCTATGACATTTCAACATTCAAATGACCGTTTTCAAGCATG
Source organism: Sequoia sempervirens (assembly GCA_007258455.2). Classification (NCBI taxonomy): domain Eukaryota; kingdom Viridiplantae; phylum Streptophyta; class Pinopsida; order Cupressales; family Cupressaceae; genus Sequoia; species Sequoia sempervirens. The sequence goes on from VDFB02392249.1 coordinate 127,664, forward strand.
TTTGCCACTTTTCAACTCATTTTGTCAATGGTAACAACTCGAGATGCTTTGTAACAGCTCAAGAAACTTCTTTTCCTTCCTCTTCTCCCTTTAAATGCTATCTTTCCAATTCATTTGTGCTTCTAGCTTCTCCCTAGATTTTTGGATTCTCTCTTTTCCCTCTCTACTCTCTTTCTTGTTACAACAACTTCAAGCACTCTCACGTTCTTACAACACCCTTTGCAACTCTCTTGGCTCTCACAACTATCTCTCTCTTTGGCTTCCTTAAGCCTTGCAACTGACATCTTCCTTATCTTATGCTTGCGAGCATCTTGGGATTTCACACATCCCCTATCTATTGCATTTATACTTCATGATATGGGTTCTCCTCCTTGAGCAGAGATTGCTTTTATCACTTCACATTTTCTTAATTTGTTCACTTTCTCTATCTATTTGGTTGTTTGTGGAGGTGGGAACACGAAAACGGGGGTTTGAGGCAAACCCCTATATAGCCCCAACATTTCTCTTGATCTTACATATGGAAGTATTGAAGATATTCTTGTGTTGGAGGCTTCATTACTTGGGTTGTTATGAGAAGTTTCTATCTCTTATCCTCTTTAGTCTTATCATCTACTTCACTTTATTTTAGTTTTGTAGTAGTCACCTTGTTGTTTTCTGTGATAATCTTAGTTTTTGGTCTATATGAGATGCCAGCGAGCCTCTGGGACTACAATGCATTACATTGTGGTCATTTTTCTGTGCTATCATCCTTTGGCTGAGAGCCTGTTAGTCTATCCAAAAAACATTCATTATCTACTCTTTTTGATTTTGAAACTCTTGCTCTATTCCTTGAGGTAGTTTAGGGAAGTTCGCCCCTTGGGATTCTCTTGAGAATAAAGAGACTCATGAGAAGTGAAACCGGCTTCTCTACAATGAAGATGAAATTAGAGGATTTAGTTGAAAATTGGTGCATGGATAGTACATATTTCCATGTAGAATTTGTAGAGGATGTTGCAAGTGAAACTTGGTGGAGGTGGTTAGTTTGTGGTGGGTCAAAACCTATGAAAGAGGAGAAGAGTAGAGGGATTTTTTGGTGGAGGAGGCCAAATAATGGTGGGTTGGATCCCATGAAGGAGGAGAGAAGTGAATAAATCCTTTGGTGGAGGAGGACAATCATGGTGGAGATGAGTCTATAAGAGGAAGCAAGAAGAGGATGCAAAGTTGTTGGAAGAGAATGGTGAATGTTTTGACAAGATACTGGGAAAGAAGAAGGAAGAAAAAATTAGTATGGTAGCTGTCTCAACATTAGATTATGCTATGAGTTGTTCACAACTCGAAAGGATAGTTCTACTACTTAGCTCTATTTTGTGATCTCATGCTCACAAAATTCTTACCCGATGTGTTTGATGCAGGAGAATCTAGGTCTATAAGCGATCCTACATCACTCAAAAATATTTATTTTCTTTTCTTGTTTAACTTTTAAATTTTGATGTGGGTTGGAGGTTCAAGAGAATCTGTGGAGTGTTTGAAGGATAAAATCTTCATTTACCAATACTTGGATTTTCATTTCATAAAATCAGAGGTAGACAATATGTTTAATGTGATTTTAAAATTGTATTTTCAAGGCTTGAATGGTTTATGGTGTCCATTGGCATGTTAGAGGAAACTTGAAAATAATAATTAATATTCATTTTATTAATTTTTCTATCTATAAAAGTTTTCATAAGGCAAGTGACCATTGAAATTACATTCTTGTCTTATTAGGTGTTTAAAATGGAGGGAAAATATAGTGATTTTTGAAAAAATAATAAATGAATTTTCAATTACCAAAGGAGCACAACTTGGTTTTGTATTTGTGGCAACGAAAAAAGTATCCCTCTACATTTTCATGCTTGTTTGGGCCCTCCTTGTTAAATTGAACTTAATTTTTCCTTGATTTAGTGTTGTAATGTTTTTTAACACATTCACATTAGGTCTTGTGCCCTTGTAAACTAAATGGAATTAGTTGTGCCTTATTTAAGGTGTTGTAAAGTGTATCCTAACATTTTGACACTAATATATAGGGTTTTCATTATTAATTGGGCTTCTTTATGCCTTATTTGGCCTTATTTTGCATCCACAAGCCTTAATTAATACATCTTTCCAAGGATAACCCCGACATAAACCAACATCCTTGATCATGATTCAACTATTTTTAGATCAAGTATAGCCAAGATTTAGTGATTTGGGATTCATACTCCACCTTGGGCATATGGGTCCCACCTAAGTTTTTGGGCCCCAATATGAATTTCACATGAATCTAAGCATTTCTTGAAAAATGTGTCCCAAGGCTAGCCTAATGGGACTCATATGCCTCAACTAGCATATGAGTCTTGCTTAGCTTAGACCTAAATTAAATTCAAATTCTTGGTAGGATTTTTTTCTCCTAGATTTGATGTCAGATTGTAGTGTTGTAATTTTGGGAAATTTGGCATAAACAAGTATAAATACAAGATTATTTCATTCATTTTTCTCTTAGCAAGTTGAATAAGAATTCTTATAGAAAATTTGAGTTCAAAAGAGCATTCAAGAGAATTCAAGAGAATTAAAGAGCTGATTATCAAGTGTTTTGGAGCATTACACAAGTATCAAGCATCATGTCAAAGTCATCATGCATCATGTTCATTTTTGAGCTAACATTTGTGATGTAGGGTTTCATGATTCAAGAAAGCATTCAATTCAAGATCAATTAAATTCAAGAAAGAGTCAAGATCCAAATCCATTGGAGCCCTTTCGAACATTTTTACAACATTTTATTCCTAGGGTTTGGTGATTTGCAACATATCATTTTGTTCGTTCATCATTCTTCCTTTCTATTTCATTTCATTACAAGGTTTGATTACCAAAATGGGGTTTGACCAAGGAAAACCCCTATTCACTAACAAAACAAAATTTTCCCCTCTTTAGTGTGTGATTTGAAGATCTAGGTTGAAGATCTTCTAAGGAGCAATATTGGAGAAAAGTTGTCAAGATTGCAAAGTTGTCCCAGTTGTGACCTTGTTTACAAGATCATTAAAAGAAAGCTATAGAGAAAAATTCATCAATTTAGATCCATAAATCAGGTTGAGAAGATAGAGCAAAGGTTAAAGAGTAGATTCAGACTATGAATTTCTGAAAAGACAAAGTAGGACTAGTATGCCACTTCTGGCGTATGAGTCCCAGTATAGTGGATTTTCCAATTTTTAGGTATTCTAGACTTATCTTTGCCAAATTTCTATTCTTTCCCAGAAACCCTAATCTTTGACTAAATCACCCAACCTAGCATATGAGTCCCAATATGCATTAAAATAAAAATTTCCAACATTTTAGATCTTCAATCTAGCTGCTACAAGTTTACAAGTGCCCCTTTGTACTTTTCCAATTTACTATTCTATTTTGCATTCTTTTCTAGGTCATTTATTATAGTCTTACATATCATTGAGTTTCATAATTAGTTCTTGCATGCCATTTATCTTTCCAAGCCATAGCTTGTTGGTGAACCCCTCTTTTGTCATTAATTATACCCTAGGAAAACCTTTAACAGATCTCTTTCCCTCATTCGATCCTTAAATTGAGGTCTCTAGGGTTTCCTTGAGCAAAACAAGAGTGTGAAGTAGGAACCCTATCTCCTAAAAGATAAGGCCCCCTATTTATGATGTTTCAGTATTTTATTCATTTTCCAAAGGAATCTACAATAGAAAGGAATTTGATATGGTGAAGAAACATTAACAACACATTTTGGAAGAAAAACCATGTCTTTATTTCATTCTTGTGAAAGAATTTCAGAGGTCAAGTTGAGGGAAATGAAAGGGAAGATATGGGTGCCACTTTTCGGTGTTTGCAAGGGTGTAAGAATATAAAATAAAAATTTTAATGGTGTAAAATTACCTAAATAAACAACAAGGTTGGAGAAAGAACTTGTAGGTTGCTCTTGAGACTTGCATAAGAAAGACTGCAACAAATCATCCTGTGAAGAGAAGAGGAATAGAATTTTTGTCTCATGTTTTCCTTTTGGGGATGATGCAAGGCATCGAGACATTTAGGTCTCTTCCATGTTGACCCAAAATTTTGTTAGTTTTCTCTCTATGTGTCATTTTTTCATTTTTTCATTGTTCCATGAGTATTTGGGGAATGATGTTAGTTTTGAGCTCTATTATATCACTTTAGAAAAGACATATATTGACCCTAGATCTGTGGATCCCTTATGTGTTTATATTCTATGTTATTTTTTGCATTGCATTTGGGGGAAACCCCTTATCATGCTGCAACTTTATTCGAAAATATATCATTGGCATAGGGCTTTCCAAATAATCTCTTGTGATATTTTGTTGCATGACATTTATCATTTTCTACCTTAAAGAAATTTCTCACAACATGGTGTTTTGTAATTTCTTTAAGGCGGGGGAATACATTAACATTATTTTCTTCACTTTGTTCACATGTGTTGGAATTAGTGGTGCATTGACATTGACATTTTTGCTTCACTTTGTTCACAAGCATTGAACTTAGTGATGTGTTGGCATAGCATCTTGATTATTTTGTAGCATAGGTTATCAGAGTTATTAGGGATTATAACTCTTGGTATGGTTGATATGGATGCATACCCAGTGAATATCATACTTCACTAGACTTAGTGTGTTTCTCATTTTGCTACTTTGTCATGGGTGCACACTTAGTGAATAGTGAACTTCACTATACCTAGTGTGTTTCTCATTTTTCTTTGGGGCTCACCTAGTGAATATCAAACTTCACTAGCCCATGGTGCCTTATGTTTGTGATTCACCTAACAAATATCATACTTTTCTATTGTGTGTCATGAACACCTTTGGTATGCTTGTGTATGTGATTCTTTTGCATTCCATACATGTGTGTGTTCCTTTGTACTTGTGTTGGTTTGCTATGGGATCTTGGACCCTAGGGGCTGCATGCACTCCCCATTTATCCTTATTCATCCTATCTCTTCAACACTTGGACAATCAAACCCCTCTTGACACATTTTTTCTACTTTAGTGTGAGTCTGAGCATAAGTTCATACTCTCACTAGAGTGGGGGCTAAATGTAGTGTCGTAAATTGTCACCCTTGACAATTTCACACTATGTTTTGTCCCCCTTAAATTATTGAGCCTAATTGATCCTCTAATTTCCTAAATTATGCATTCTATAGCCTATTTTTACCATTTTTTGAGAAATTGCAAGCATTTAACAAATACATTTATTTAATGTTTTTCCTCTGACACTTAAAATCCTGGAAAATAGGGCTAGGATTGGGATGCCCTTGGGCATCTAAGTCCCCCTAATTTTTCAATATCCAAATTTGAATATGTCAGTGTCAACATTTAACATTTGAAATTTAGGTTACAAATGTTGGCTTTCAGGATTTAATTTTTGGGAAATTAGAATCTATATATAAATACCTAGTTATTGCATCATTTCAACTTTATCTAGCATTAACAAGATAAATATAGCAACAAGTGAACATTGAGAGAAAGTCAAGAGCAACATTTCAATGATTTATTATAGCAATTTAAGATCCAAGCATCATGTCAAATCCTATGTGAGTTTATGCATGTTTATGTTGTCATTGTTTGTGAAGGCTAACTCTTGTTGTAGGAATCCAAGCAATTCAAGCAATCAAGGAAGCAATATCCAAGAACTTGAAGTGATGTGCATGACTTCAGTCCTTCAAGGAAGCCATTGAAGGGTGGTGAGTTGTAGCTCTTTTTTTATTCATCATTCCTTCCTATCATTGACATTGCCGTTATGGAAGTGGAAACACTAACATGGGGTTTAACTAGGACAATCACTTAAATGGCACAACATTTCTTCTCTTTTTGAATGTGCATATGTTAGGTTTGAATAAGATTGAAGGAAGCTTGAAGATCCATTTTTAATTGTTGCATTCAAAGCCCTACACCTTGTCAATTCACGAAAAACTCACCTATAAAATTATTCGATAGGGATCCGACAAGTCTGCAAGTGGAAATAGGGATCTCAAATCTAACATTAGAGGGCTATAAAAATAGAGAAAAAAGGCATACAAGGACTCAAAGGCCCTTAGGTGACTCTGTCCTCATATTTAGACCAGCACCAAAATTTTAGGACAAGTACATAGCACTCTTCCCTTGCCAAATCTTCCTACAAATCTTTGTTGCAATTTGTCAATTGTTAGTATCTTGCATTTTTTTTTATATTAGGTCACATGCTCTATTTAGGTTAATCAAGGAGAATCAATTCCAATCCATTCCAAGACTCAAAAAAATGAAAATCTAGGTCTAATTGGCTCACCTTTATGGTTGAAAGTCAATCCAATCAACTTGTTGATCTCCATCTTAATGAAACATTAGAAAAAGACAACACACGAAATTTGAATCCTAGGTTTTGCACTTTAGACCTAGGGTTCTCTTTTTATTTGTTTCAAGATACAAGAAAAAAAGAGAGAGATTCTCATGGAGGGACCCTACGTGAAATTATATGTTTAGATGAAACATTCATAGGTGTCATAGATTCTAAGAACAGATCATCATAGTTTTGTAGATTTTTACACTTAAGTCTCTTAAGAGAATTTTTCAAAAGATTGTAGTTTGAAATGATCAAGTGACTTGTGGAATGAATAGAGGCTTTACCTAGCATTTTCCACCCACCCAAATATGTTGATGTAGTTATTTTTCCCAATGATACAATAATGTAAAATATGACTCCTGGAAAGGTTGTGTTGAACATAAATGACACTTTTTACAACATTGCATCCATCCTCGCCACAAGTAAATTGTTTGGAGATAAGAAAAATTGAGAGAGGTTATTGTGGAGGGACCCTACATGCAGTTGTAGGTTTAGACATTACATTTTTAGGTGTCATGGATTTCAAGAACCAATCTATCATAGTTTATAATTTTTATACTCATGTCTCTTAAGAGACTTTATCAAAAGATTATAGTCCAAAATGATCCAATGACTCGGGGAATGAAAAAATACTTACCTAGCATTCACCACCCACCTAAATATTTTGACAAAATTAGTTTGGAACCATGAGATAAAGAACTTAAAATATAGCTCTTGGAAAGGTTGTGTTGAATGTAAATGACATTATTTACAACATTGCATTCATCATCACCACAATCAAAAGGTTTGGAGATTAAAAAAAAGTGAGATATGTTATTATGGAGGGACTCTGTTTGTAGCTGTCGGTTCAAAAAAAAATCATGGTTTCCATAAATTTTGAGAATCAATTTCTCATAGTTTGGTAGTTTTAAAAATTAAGTCTCTTAAAAGACTTTGTCAAAAGCCCGTAGTTTGAAATGATTAGGTGACCTAGGGTGCAAACAAAGGCCTTCCCAAGAATTCACCCATCCACCTAGATGTGTTGGTGCATCTAGTTTTCTCCACAATGCACAAAACAAAAAATATTCTCTCATGCCTTGAGTGGATGCTTCATTCATCTTCAACTGGAAATAATGATATGTCTTCTATGGTGTTCATTTTATTACTTTCATGAAGTAGCCACATTTCTTCTTTTTTCTTCCCATTCTTAGCTTCATGCTTGATTGATGTTAGTATTTGGTTGTTTCCTTTCCATGATGATGAATTCTATATCAGTCATCAATAAGACAAATATTAGTTAATTCATGGTACAATAGAGAAAATAAATCTCACACTAATCCTAAAAATTCCATTATAGCCTTCTAAAATACTTTTGAAACCTTTTAAAATTGAAATCTATTAGAGTAAATAGGATTTACCTACTTATGTTTGCTTAGGAATAATAGTGCATTTAATTATTTGGGTGTTTTTTCCCATTTCGGGTAGTTTTCTAACTCGTCACATATTTATTTTCTTTACAAGGCACTATTGTACATTATGTAAATTATCTCATCTCATATTTTTTTCTCTAATGAAATAGCCTTGTGTTGCTTCTCTCATTTTTGTGAAGATTATTTGCAGGTTGTGATACTGGGCTTGGTGGTTGACACCAACATGGTATTAGAGCTTTCAAACTGCACCTTCTTCCACCATTGAGAGTTTTCATCAGAATTTTGAGATCATTTAAATTTGCTAATTTTTTTTTTTTTGGCATTTGAATTTTTTCAAAATTTGAAGTTTCCTTATTTACCTATGTTCATCACATTCTAATTTGTGTTGTTGAGGGAATTGGAAAAACATCTTCTTGCATTGATAGCAAAATTGTTTGATTTGGCTGCAATTGTGCAATTTTCCTCTTAAGGCATGAAGTTTGCTGGTTAATGCTAGCATTTTTTTTCTACATAAAACCCCTTGGCGTTGGTTCCTATGCATGTTGAAGTCACTAATTTTGAAAGATTTGTGCAATTTTTGTGATTAGTGGCTATTGTTTCATTCCTTTTGGAGGCCACGATTCAACAGAGGTAGGAGAGAACATTGTGTAGAGAATTTCTAAAGAAGCTCATGCCTTGCCTATACTTGAAATTCCCACATCCCACATAGTCCAATGTACCCATTTCATGTCATACAAGATTTGTGAGGCACTAAAACCGATATTTTGCTGCAACTATGCATAGACGCTGATCCGATCATTTGGGTTCCACGAGATAATGACGTCCTGTACGTAGAACTATTGGCCTATTTTTTTCATAGAGGTTGTGCCAATTACCATCAAAGGCTTGATTTTGCACTGGAGGCACAATTTATTTCAATTGGAGGCCCGAATTCATTACTTTGAAGGCACTAGTTGAGGCTGTGTTTTATCTCCACTTTATTTGTAGAGGTGGCCATACTTTTCAAACTTTATATTTTATAAAATTTCCCCTAAATATTTAGGGTTCAAGTTGCTATGCAGTCGAAGTGGTGTGGGTCCCAAGTTTTTGAAGTTGTTTTGGGAACATTTATCCCACATTGGCAACATGGGGTATATTTTTGCTATTTAAATAGCTTTACAATATCTTTGGTTGGTGTAAGCAAGTATCATAGGAGGCTATCTTGCTTGAGTGCTTGGTGGAGTTGCTTGGTGTTGACATGGAGATTAGGTAATGGGCCCCACTAATTTTTGCACCAAATAAGGTTTAATTCTTTTTTGGAAGTTTTTATACTTGTGGAAGCACTATCTTTGAATTTTTTTGAAGAATTTAGTTATAATGGTTTCTTTGGAGAAAAGGAACTTTAGGAAATAGAGTGATTTTATTCTCACTCATCTTAGTGAGCATAATCTATTGCCATATTTGTATAATGAAATTCCTATTCCAGACACACATAGTAGGTATATGATTTAGAAATGATTTAGAGCTCAAGTCTTGTACCATAGAAAAAAGTATTTCTTACTTGACATGGGAATAATTGATGATAAATTGGACTTAATGAGGCCTTGACTTAGTGTTGTGAGGTGTTTTACACATCCAAATAGGTCTTGGACCCTTGCAAACTAAATAAAATGCATTTAATGATGGCTTGTAAAGGTGTTGTAAAGTGTTGTAAAAGACTTTCATGCTTTTCTAGACTTAATGGACCCATTTTATTTTAATTCAATATTATAAAATGTATTTAATGACATTATCATATCAATCTAGAAGGCTTGTGAACTAAATTTAACTTCAATCTAGTGTTGTAATGTGTCTTGCACATTCACATTGATATTGTGCCTTTTTAGGCTAAGTGGACCTCATTTTAGTGTTGTAAAGTGTATTTAATCACACTTTCACATTGAATTTTGTGTCTGAATCCCTAATTAACCTTCACATGAGAAGCATATTTCTAGATTAGATTGTGTAAGATTTTTTAGATCTAAAAAAGCTTACACAATCTAATCCAGAAATATGCTTCTTAGATTATTATGGATTGTGGAAATTTAATAGCATTAACCTTCACATCATCATTAATAGGCCCCTATTAACCCATATTGTGCATCCCAAGGTAATATTTGATGAAATACCTAACATGGTTACCATAAAAACCTTATTTCCTTACTTCCTAGCATCCTAGATGTCAAATGGGCCCCACTAGGACTAATTCAACACTTGTGGTGAATGAGTCCCTACTAGGTGGGACTGACTCACCCAAGGTTGCGAATGAGTCCCATTTGGACCATTTTTGACCTTTGAGTAGGAAATTTTGGAATTTAAGTTTTGTTTTTCTTCATGTCAGCCTTGGGGGTCCAATTTATGGGAAAATAAGGTGAATTTCCTATAAAATCAAGTATCTAAACCCTAAATTCACATCCATTAACTCATTTCACAACTCATTCATCATCCCTTCTCTCTTTCAAGTCAAGCAAGTTAGGCTTTCATCATTGTAAGTCACCAAAATTACTTCCTAAGACATTCAAGGGAAAATTCTTGATGTTTTGCTATAGAAATTCATGATTAATCTTCATGGAAAGGTATTGAATCCATTATTGCATGCTTCATTACATTCTTTCTCCATTTTGGTTTAATTACCTAAAATGGGTTTGACCAAGGCAAACCCTCATGCCCTAACATCCAAAATTTCTCTTTCTTGTCTTGTGTGTTTGAAAATTTAGACATCTTGAATGCTTGGAAATCATTGAAGATTACATTTCAAAGCTGTTCAAGTCATCTCTTCATTGGACAAGTCAAAATACCCACAAAAAGTCATTTTTAGGCCCGAATTTGACAGTTTCAGAACCAGACACTTGGAGAAGCAGAAAGTGAAGACCAAAGGCTCCTGTTTCCACCTTTGAATCTTTAGAAATTAAAAAGTGGACTCATTCTCCATGTGTGGTGAATAAGTCCCACTTCTAGGCCTATTTTTGGTTTCTGCATTTTTGGATACCCATTTGTCCGAAACGGGCTCCAGAATAGTTTTACAGAACTTGGACTGATTCGCCCAGAATGGAAAATGAGTCCCACCAAGTTTTAAAATCAACATAAAAAAAATTCCAAAATCCATTTCTAGTCTCCATCCATATCTCAGGTGCACACTTTCATTTTCATCCATTTTTGTTCAGTTTTGTTCACATTTCTAGGTGTTTTTGCATTACACAATGTGTTTTCAAAAAAATGTATTCCTTTAGTTTCCATTCAATAATCAAGAGTTTCCATTAGTTTCCTACATTTCAATAATTTAATTTAGAGATAATTTCATCATACATTCCTTATATTGAGTGAACCACCAGGATTTTGTGGTGTGGGATCTATCTCTTTCCTTTAGGTGAAATACCCTAATTGAGCAAAGAGACATAGCATTTCACACCCTCATAAAATATTTGGTTCAAGTATATGGTTATTTTTGAGCATATAAATGATGAGGACCTTTTGGATTCACTTGTTTGTTTTGAGAGCCCTCATGCTCTTTGGACTTACATTCAAGAATCATATGGAGATCCTGATACTCCGCCATCTCTCGATGATCCTCTTTCCAATACCAATGTGTCTCTTTGTTCTTCAGAGAAGATAAACCATGTTTGTGATCCTTTGGAGGTTTTTGAGACTTTAGATGAGGTTTGAGTTGCTTTAGAGGTTCCTGATTCTCCACCAAAGATTGTTGATCCACCTTCATTAAGTACTTCCATCATTCTTGAGCAACAAGATCATCATTATCTTCCTAATTAAGATTTTATTTTCTGGAAATTGGTTCATTGTTTGTGGAATCTCACATTTCAGACATTTTAGACACATTTGAAGGATTAATTTTCCTATTTGATGATAGTTGCACTACAATTGTTGTCACTCCATCTCTGTCTTTGGAGAATGTTCAAAATCAGTTTCTAGTGGTAGGGCATGTGCAGGATCATGGTATGCCAAAAAGTGGCAATGGAGGAAAAAATACGTGTTTCTACGAATCAAAAACGCGAAAATGGTGAGTTGACTTTTTGGAGCTGGGGTGACTACCGAGGCAGAGGGAAAACTTAGTTTTAGGAATCGGATATCCGATCCAAATTGGATATCCGATTTGGATCAGATATCCGATTTTGTTCAGTGTATAAACAAATCTCATTCCGACCCAAGCAAAAGGCTAAATCTCATTCTGACACAAGCAAAAGGAATCGGATATCCGATCCAAATCGGATATCCGATTCAAATCGGATATCCGATTTTGGTCAACTGTATATATAAAAAAAAGCCGCGACCAAAACTCATTCATTTTTATTTTCGGCTCATCGGCGGGGGGCGCATAGTGGAGAGCGAAATCCGATATCCGATTTGGAATCCACCTCTATCAGGTAAAATTTTTAATTTTTAATCAAATTTTCAATTAGATTTGTTTATTTTTAATTGATTTTTTTCAAAATATTGTTTTTTGGTAGAAAAAACTAGGGTTTTTTGGTAGATTTGCAAAAAAACATAAAAAATTGAAGAAAAATAGTAAGAAACTACTTTTTTTTAAAATGTAATGGCATTTCCATAGCATACAAACATTGAGAGCAAATAAAATACAGAGTTCAATCCATGAATTATAGAAAATAGATTTTTGTTGGTTATATTCATATCGCTGATTACATTGCACAAAACATACTACAACTGCATAAATATCAAATGGTGACAGTTGTCGATGCTACCACATTTTTCATACATGTCTACCAAAGCATTTTATCAAACAGTTCACTACCTGCTATGGCTATAGCTAAAACCCTAAAACAGGTGCTTATGAACAAGTTATGGATGCTTGGAAAAGATCTATCAAAGCATAATGAAGTACAGCATAGATAAGGCGGAACGGCTTGGGGTCGCCTCAAAATGTGGTCTCATGGTGATGGAATGCCATGACAATCCATAGCAATTTGCTTGTCATGGCATTCGCGCATCACCATGAGACCACATTTCTTTGACATTTTTTCAAATAGTTCACTACCTTTCTATGCTACCACATTCTTCATACATGTCTACCAAAGCATTTTATCAAACAGCTCAACGCCATGCTATGGGTAAAGCCTAAAACAAGTGCTTTCAAACAGTTTAAGTATGGATGCTTGGAAAAATCTACCAAAGCATAATAGTAAGTATTAATGATAGACAAGGCAGTGAATTGTTTGAAAAAAATGCCTCAAAGAAAATGCAGCTCCTCGATGGAATGCCGCGACAACCATAGTAATTTGTTTGTCATGGCATTCGCCATGGCATTCCATCACCATGAGACTACATTTTGAGTCATTTTTTCAAGCAAAGCCCACTGCCTTGTTCATGCTACCACATTTTTCATATACATGTCTACCAAAGATTTATCAAACAAGCTTCACTACCTTGTTGCTATAGCTAAAACCCTCTAAAATTTAATTTTGCTTATGAACAGGGTTATGTGGATGCTTGGAAAAGATCTTATCAAAGCATAATGGTAAGCAATAGCATAGACAAGGTAGTGAACTGTTTCAAAATATGCCTCAAAGAAATGTGGTCTCATGGTGATGGAATGCCATGACAATCCATAGCAATTTGTTTGTCATGGCATTCGTTATGGCATTCCATCACCATGAGACCACATTTTTTTGAAGCATTTTTTCAAATAGTTCACTACCTTTCTATGCTACCACATTTTTCATACATGTCTACCAAAGCATTTTATCAAATAGTTCAACGCCTTCATGCTATGGTAAAGCCTGTTCGCGTTTTCTAAACAAGCTATGGATGCTTGAAAAAATCTACCAAAGCATAATAGTATATTGGTCATAGACAAGGCGTTGAATTGTTTGAAAAAATGCCTCAAAGAAATAAAAATTATTGATGGAATGCCACAATCCATAAAGTAATTTTCTTTGTCATGGTATCTCGCCATGGCATTCCCATCACCATGATAATTACATTTCTTTGAGATATTTTTTCAAGTAGCCACTCATTTTGTCTATAAGTACCACATTTTCATATACATGTCTACCACAAAGCATTTTATCAAACAAGCCACTACCTTTGCTGCTATAGCTAAAACTCCCAAAACAGACCTTATGAACAAGTTATGGATGCTTGGAAAAGATCTATCAAAGCATAATGAAAGCAATAGCATAGATAAGGCAGTGAACTATTTCAAAAAATGCCTCAAATAAATGTGGTCTCATGGTGATGGAATGCCATGACAATCCATAGCAATTTGCTTGTCATGGCATTCGCTATGGCATTCCATCACCATGAGACCACATTTCTTTGAAGCATTTTTTCAAATAGTTCACTACCTTTTCTATGCTACCACATTCTTCATACATGTCTACCAAAGCATTTTATCAAACAGTTCAACGCCTTCATGCTATGGGTAAAAGCCCAAAACAAGTGCTTTCAAACAAGCTATGCATGCTTGGAAAAAATCTACCAAAGCATAATAGTAAGCAATAACATAGACAAGGCAGTGAATTGTTTGAACTTTAAAAAATGCCTCAAAGAAATGCAGTCTCACAGTGATGGAATGCCATGACAATCCATAGCAATTTGCTTGTCATGGCATTCGCCATGGCATTCCATCACCATGAGACTACATTTCTTTGAGACATTTTTTTCAAGCAGTTCACTGCCTTGTCTATGCTACCACATTTTTCATACATGTCTACCAAAGCATTTTATCAAACAGTTCACTACCTTGCTGCTATAGCTAAAACCCTAAAACAGACTTGCTTATGAACAAGTTATGGATGCTTGGAAAAGATCTATCAAAGCATAATAGTAAGCAACAAGCCATGGTCTCATGGTTTTTCTTGTGCAAAAATCAGCTAATGAAATATCCATCCTTAACACATTTTTGTATAACCCTTCATGATTATCGAATATCGATTAGTTGGTATGAAGGTACCCCTTCATAGGCTCGTATTGGTCAATCATATAAGTCATGCCTCAAAACAACTATCAATCATTTAAAAGAAAACAAAATATCTATTACTTGATAAACATCTGCGTCAAACCGCTTCATATTATTGAGATGTATAACTCATCAGAAATTATAACTCTAGATATAAATTTAGGGCTATGAGATAGGTGAAATTTTCATGTTGTTTGATTCTCTTCCATGTGATCATCATGTTGCAATTGTTAAAACAAGCAATATGATCTAACTTCCTCCACTAGTCATATTCAAACACTAAACCTTTACCACCAAACTTTTTAGCATGGATTTTGATAAAATTTGAATGTTTGCAATGGATTTTGACTCTAAAAATAGAGTTTTATGTATTTGGGATTAAAAATTAGAAAATTTTATAGATTTTGTTATAAACTAGGTATTTTATAATATTTTCATTTATATTGTCTAATTCTAATTAGATTGATTTGTTTTTATATTGAACCTTGCATTATGGCTGCCGAATTTATGAAAATGCACCAATTCCACCACCTCCACCACTTCCACCCTCCTCTCCACCTCCACCTCCTCCACCTCCTCCACCTCCACCACCACCACCTCCACCACCTCCACGTACCATCAAATTCAAGAATTAATTTCTGAAAAAATTGCAACAATTAAGGGGCATTTCTAAAGTTTATACAAGAGTCCCTCAATTATCTTCGATGTCAAACACAATGAATGAAATAATTAAAAATATAGAAACCCTCTCCTCGCAACATAATGCCTTTCATTCGTGGTGAGAAAACATGAGAGAATATTATGCATGTGGATTGTCCTATGATGATGTGAAAGATCTTGGGATAACCAAAGCCCAAATAGCCTCTTTATTTGTTAACCCCCGCACTGGTTTGCCAGTTAATGTTAATAAAACAAAACTTTCTATAAAATGGTGCACTCATAGAGACATTGTAGAAAATTTTTGGGATCGTTGGTGTATGGTTTTTTGAAACCACCCAACAACAATTTGGATGTACCATTTTACTTTATAAAAAAATTATATGCTGAGTTTGTGTTAGGGCATCATGTCAATTACTTTGACATTAGACCCTTCCAGGGCGTTGGTGGAGGTATGCCCCAGGATAGAGAAGGGGCAGTTAGATAATACCCCGCCCACATGTTCCCCTCCCTCCCCTTCCTCCGCCACCTCCAGTATACCATCCAGATATTATGCGATGCGGCCGCATGACTATCGATGCTATTCACTCTTTGAGTGGTCTTTGGTTTCTCGTGATGCTTCTATAGTAGCTCACCCACATTCGGTGATGTTGGTGATGGCTTGAGTGTTGCTGCATCATCCTCATCAGTCCACATATTTGTGTACCACATACTTGCTCCATGTGTCGCCAAATATGCTTGGGTCCTCTTGTACAGCCTGTCGAGCATCCCTTAGACTTTCGATTATGACTTCCATGATGTGGACATTATAGATCGGACAGGGAGTGGAGCACACCATACTAGTCCTCCCCGCTAGAGAGGGGACATTGGACCTCGCGGACACAAAATTTAAGTTGTGAATTTATAACTTGCATTTGTTTTTAAATGAATATTAATAAGAGATAGTATAATGTACTAATATTTATTTACATGGTCTATTTAACAGTTGATGTCCGAGGAGGAGCTGACAAATGTGACAGATAGCACCTTGAGGGCCATTTCATTTGGCCTGGACACGCACACAGTATATATTTTTGCACTCATTCATTTACATTTATTTATAGTATACTTTCTTGTCCTTTGAATTGTCATTAAAATGAAATTATATAATAACTTATATGTTTATCTTCTTTTCCTCTTGTAGGAAATACCTTCTGCGAGCGAGGTGCAACCTTGTTCAGACTATGGAAGTGTAATGTTGGATAAGGGCAAGGTAATTGAACTCAAATTTGATTGAATTAAGAATTTTAAGATCTTATATTGATTATACATACATCGACATAGATTGGTAGTTTCATATGTACTTGTCATTTTTATGTGCAGGGTATTATGAGCTATACGTCCTTGTTGACAAGGGCCACAACACCCGAAGCAGTACGTATTGGAACCCCTGAAGGAGTAGGTGTTGAAGCAGCTCAAGGAGGAGGTGTTGAAACACCTAAAGAAGTATGTGTTCATTTTATTTTGTGTTTGGTATTTATATGTTCCTATTACTGACAATTGTATGCTAACTTGGATCAGTTTTATGTTTTTGTTCACCTATATAGATTGAAATTACAAAAGATGGTTTGGTCGGTTCTTTGAGAGGGGCATATTCTAGAACTCCTGACCCTTTGAAGAGACGGATATTTCAGGTAATCAAGATTACAATTTTAGAGTTCAATTATAATTTAATGTATATTGATTTTGATGTTAATTATTCGATTTTAAATTATATAGTATAAGTAATCTCAATTGTGGTTTGACTTTTTCTTGTGCAGCTACCTTCAGAGGCAACGAGTGCTTCAAAGAGGCTCCATTTTGATGATCCACCAGTAGTTTAGAATGAGATAGACATTTTGGCATGTAAATATTGAATAGTTACCGAGATGGCATATGCCACATATTGTAAAATTTTGTTTGATTTGGCGTTGATGCCATTTTTGTATATGGACATACACTTGATTATTGGATAATTTCATATATAGAAGTTGACAATCGAAATTTAATTGCCTCCTCATGTGCATAATTAAAGTCTTTGAAATTTTAATCAAGTGAGCAATGGTTAAATATCTTGATGTACAATAGCATAAAAAGAATGGTTATATTATGTAGTTTATTCATATTGCTGATTACATTGCATTGCACATCTTTCAAACTCAAAGCATTTCCAGCCACTTAAACTATTATTGATGAAATAAACACTATGCACCTTAGACATATGTAATACACACTGGTATATTATTTACATTGCATCTAAATCAAGGTATGCAAACTACACAAAATACTCCACACCAATCCAATCAATAAACTTTAGTTTTCACTTTACAAACAACAATGTATTTGTAACAAAACTATGCCCTAGACAATACAAAATAGGAACAACAATACCTTTAGAGAGCCTTTGCCCTAGCAAAAGGATATACATAAGATTAGACAATAAACTTACATGTGTGCTCAATACCAAAACATAATGAGAGTATGAAAAATTGAACAAGATTGAAATGATAGACTTTGAATCAAATTTGATAGCCATACATAATGCAACCACAAATCAACCTTAACAAATGCAAAGACAATAAACACTCAACTAATTTTTAGATAAATACAATGCAACTTAATCAATGAAGATTGACTTATCTATAGAAACTAAAACCACAAGTCTATTGCCTAAAACCCATCCTTTGCAGCCACAATACAACCAACTCTTTGAAAGTTTCTTTGAGCCCTAAGCTGGTTGTGTTAAAAATGATTTGTTGCTTATATTTAATAAAAATATTTAGGTCATAATGAACTTGGTAAGCCTTTTCAAATGAAATTATCAAACCACTAACCATTATGTTGAAATTTCATCATTACCTTTTAGATATGCAACAACTTATTATGTCGGTGTTTTTTCTCAAAGTCACTAGCCAAACAAAAAAATGATATATGTCAATCCTCCCTATTTACTTTTATGAAAGTGGTCTAACTTCATAATGAACAAGAATCCTAGTGAAATCCTTGTGTTAATTTGAAAGTCAAATATATCAAGTATTGAAGTATAAACCAAAAAAATGCAAAAGACCATTACATGATCTAAACCCCAATTATATCAAGTATTGTTGCCTCAATAAGTATTGCTGCCTCCATGACTTATCAATACCAAACTCACCTAGAAATAGAGAAATGTATATTTCATTGCAACCAACCAAATAACAATAAACCTTCAATAAATGCCACAAATGTATATATAGTGTATTACCTAAAATGTGCCAAGTTGAAAATTCAACAAAAAACAAAATTGTCTCATTATTTGAATGCATGCCACCTATGATCATCCCTTGAAATCAATGCCAAAATCAATGTCAACAAACTTTTCCTTTGGAATTGATGTCAAACAACGTATATGATCACCAATGTCAAAGAATGCAAAAATATGAACCTGTAGCAATAAACCAATATACAACAAGAAACTGATAAATAAAGAAAAACTTATTTTTGTACAATGTAGTGTCAATCTCAACTATAAATATCAACTTTTCTCCCCCTTTTGAAAACAATTCCAAAGGTCAAAGGAGTGGGTAAGCATCAAAAATCACCAAAATGTACCATGATACCATTGTCCTCATCTATCAAACTAACAACAAGATGTCAAAAACTAAAGCAATATTAGATATAAATATATGCAAATACCAAGTTGTCAAGTGAAACATCAAACTGAACTATCAAAAGAAGTAGAGTATCATATCCATCGAGAACTAAAAGATGAAGTGTCATGCCAACTACCATTGAATCCATAATAACATGAAAAGAGATCACAAACAGAAATAGTGATGAAGCTTGTTTGTCACTTGTCACATTAATACATCATACATACACAATAAACATATCAGCTAAAAATATCAAGAATAAAGAATATGCTAAGAAGCTCCCCTTGAAACCAAAACCTACTGCAACCTTCCACTGTAAAGACCTTAACATTTTACTATTTTCCTGCAAAAGCATTCACAAAACATTTCCATGAAAGTCTTGCCATACAACTATGTCACAAATGCATTGTTCCTCCACAATAACCACACCATACCATTCTACAATTGTACTAGTAGGTACAAATGACACTTTCAAACCATTCCACTTACAAAGGAACATAGATCAATGAAAAATTAGTGCATAATGTGCATATTCGAGCAAAATAACAATCATCTTATAAGCCACTAGCCTAGATGTTACACAAGAAAGCGTAGAATAATAATACTAAAAAATGATAAGTGAACACAAATTTCCTTGCTTCAAAGAAAAACCATTGTAACATCACTATGGTAATAAGCTTACCAATCAACCATCATTCAGCATTTGCATGACAACAAGCTTGATCTGCTACACATAACACCTAGATTAGCATCACACTCTCATCTTGTTGTACGTTTACGCCAGGGATGGTCCTCTTTTGCACCCAAATACGCCGAATCACTCCGAGCTACATTGGACCGGCGATTTCCCTTAAGAGTCCAAAGTGCTAAAAGGCAGCAATATTTGAAGGGCTATTTCTCGGAGACCGTGGGCTGCATTACCCGCCGGCTACGTGATCGTTGGGGACCATCTACCTAAAAACCTCTGCTTTTGCTATCTCGAGGCGCTTCCAATGGTGATGACTTTTCGATGAGG
>VDFB02392249.1:147779-164413 GCA_007258455.2 Sequoia sempervirens
CTTGCATCACTTTAACTCATTCTATCAACTCCCCTTAATCCACCCTCTTACATCACTTTAACTCGTATTATCAAGTCCCCTTAATCCACCCTCTTACATCACTTTAACTCATTTTATCAACTCCCCTTAATCCAGCCTCTTGCATCCCCTTAATCCACTCTCTTACGTCACTTTAACTCATTTTATGAACTCCCCTTAATCCACCCTCTTGCATCCCTTCAACTCATTCTATCAGCTCCCCTTAATCTACCCTCTTGCATCCCCTTAATCCACTCTCTTACATCCTTTCAGCTCATTCTCTCAACTCCCCCTTAATCCACCCTCTTACATCACTTTAACTCATTTTATCAACTCCCCTTAATCCACCCTCTTTCATCCCCCTAATCCAACCTCTTAGGTCCCCTTAATCCATCCTATGGCTAACATCATTTGAATTTGTATGGAATTTACTATATGCAATTCTTTTCTTGCATGAATTTTTTACTTAAATGACTCGTAAAAATTGTAGTTACTTACATTAATTATTTTTGCAAGTTCTCATCAAGTCGGTCTACAATGTGATTGTTGAACTGAAAAACTATTTTATCTGGAGACTATGTAAATATCAATTTTTGGTATTCACCTAAAAGTTGATAAGCTTTAATTGTATCTACATGCACATATATGTTTCATCATGTTATATAGTTGTACATTAAACTTCTTGATGTACATTATATATGTTTGTTCGATGTCACTTTTTAAATATCTTATTCAAATTGTATAGATTATACATATTTCATGTGTCTTCTATTTACCACATTTTATATAATTATTCAATTGTATAGATTATACATTAAATATACATACAAGGAGATGGTTTTTTGTTTATTGATTCAAATATTTGCTATGTAATTGGAAAATAGTTAGAATTACTTGCCCTTAATTTATTATGAATATGATTTAAGAAACTATTTAAGGAATGTTTTAATTTGTCACCTAACCATCTGATAAGTTATATATATATATGAAATTTGATTCTAGATAAGAATTATTATATAGTGCATGTATTACTTGAAAATTTGATAAAATATAAATATATAGATATGTATATAAATGCATATAATTATGAAAATGAACATAACATGATCTCATAATTGACTGCATATATAATCATCATATTAAAGTCAACTGATATAAATAAACACACATATATGATAATAACATGTTCAAAATAAAACTAGAGATCTACATAGTCCATAAAATTTATATGTCAAGTCCAACACATATATTGAAATGAAACTAGAGGTTTGTAGTCCATAAAATATAAAACTATCTAACTCTCAGGCTGATCGGTCAAATCAAGTCTCCTCTTTGTTCCACGTTGACTAGATGTACCTGCATCATGCTGTAAAAGAGTTCAAGAAACTCGAAATTAGATTTAAATTTATTTAGAAATTTTGATATAATTAAACATATTTAAAATTGAAAATATAAACTTTTAGATAAAAAAAAACTAATTAAATATCGACTAAATATATTAAAAATGATTTCTAGTATGCATAAATTACCATATGGTCATGTGAATCAATTGGCACATTTTCTTCAACAGGTAACATAACTGTCTGTTGAGAAGATGGAAATGCCTGATCCACTATATCCTGCATATTCATATAAAGCAAACAATATGTGAAAACCTTGATATATATATATATATAATGTTCGTAAAATTTGTATAGGAGATTTAAAGTAAAGTTTACAACCTCGAATGATATGACCTCATGATCACGCACCTGAGATTGCCCATGAATAGATGTCAATGATGTCTCAGGTGCGCGGCCCGCCATGGTTATCTCATCAAATCCCTACATATAGATGTACAACAGTTCATATAGATCATTCACACATGTGTATGTAAATGTAAAAATTAAATTAGATCTATGATGTGTATTTAATTTAAACTTAACAAACTTTTGAAAGCACACACCTGAGCTGATGATGTCTCAGGAGCGCTCACCACTGTAACTTGTGGCTCATCAATACTAGGAATAGTATGACTTCCCTGCATCTAGATATAATATATCAATTCACACATGTGTACAAATTCAAATTAAATTATATATATATGGACACACAAATTATTTAATATATTTTGGTTCAAGTACCTGTTGAAAAGGTGAGCCCAAATCTACAGCACTCGACATATACACACGATGATGATATTGAGTTTCGGGCATCACGTCATCATGTGTCTATACACCAAACACAAAATTATTGAATTAATATTATATTATATATATAGTTTGATGTTATTATTTACATGAATTTTTTACATTTCAAACTTGAATTAAATTTAAGTTCAAAAGATGAACATACCTGTGTGGGACGATCCTCAGAATATAGTAAATTTAGGTATGATCCCGCCCCAGATGCATGTGCCTCACCTGAAGTGGATGTCTGAGTATCCCTATAGCCCGAGCCTCCATGCTCTGTATTGGCCACTTCAGTGGCCGCGTGTGTAGTCTGCTGAGTGAGATGTCCTGAAAGTGAACTCAATGCTCCTAGTGTAGATAACATGGTTTGCTGCTGAAATGCAGCGGGAATACCAGGAGAAGGAGGAGGAACAAGAGGCGCAACTGGAGCACGTCGCTGAGGATTGACACGTGCTCCTAGTCTATGTTGGGGCATGCCACGCCCAGCTCCCTGAAATGACCTCATATCAAAATAGTTGGGTTTTTTACCCAACTCAAACTCAGCCCATAACTTTCTCAAAAAATATAAGGGCACCTCACTGTTGCCATGTGGTGGAGTATCAAACACCATCCACCATCTATCCCAAAAATTTGCAGCTATCTGCGGGTGCCTACACCATAAAATTGAAATTCTTTTTTTTGTGGGTGGTATTGGTTCGTTTGTTTGGGGGTTCACAAAATATTGGCATATAGCTTGTTTAGTGATTTTTAGGTTATTGATTTCTTTATATGACAACCCATCTGCATAGAATTGTCTCCTCTCTTCTCTCCATTGATGGAACCTATCTAGGTCCGCATCGATAGATCGAACAGAATCGACAATAGTTTGCATCGTAGATGCAAACCGTGCGAGATGAGGAGGGATTCTAGTCTCATTTTTTATGAGATCTATGTTCCCTTGAATCACAACTAAGTTGGCTCGAATATTATCTCTGAGTTGATTTTGGTCAAATGGAGGAGGGGGTGGGGGTTCAGGTGGTGGAGAATGTGGAGGTGACTGAGGCATATCCTCATGTGGTGGGGTGGGGTGTGCACCAGGATCTATAGGAATTTCTGGATTAGGCATGAAATCCTCTAAAGTGAAAAGTGGATCCATGGACGAGAAATGATATGGCAACTGCATGTTAAACAATTAAAAAATATATATCAACAAACTAATTAAATAATGCACACAATTTCAAAGTTATTTAAAAATCACATTGAACATGCACAAATTCAAAATATATTTCATTTATAACATTAAAATTCAATTTATAACATTAAAAAATCATAGCATTACAAATTCATATTATAAATGAGAGTTGAATAGAAACCGATAGTCACTTAAGAACTATAAATGAGAGTTGAATAAAAACAGAAGGTTAGTAGAACAAGTGATGAAAAATATTGAAAATCATTGAAGACAATTCATAAATCAATCATGACAAATTCCATATAGGGATAGTAATTAAGATACGTTGAATTATTATCCAAGTGACTCCTACAATACCTATTTTTTATAAGTTTTAAGTTGCTCTCTTGGAACCTATGGTTTGTAATTCGTGTACAAATTAGAGTTAGGGTTGGGGTTAGGGTTAGGGATAAGTTTAGGGTTAGGCTTAAGATTGGAGTTAGGGTTAGGGTTATAGATAATTAGGGTTATGGATAAGGTGAGGGTTAGGCTTAATATTGGGGTTAGGGTTAGGGTTAGAGTTAGAGTTAGAATTAGGGTTAGGTTTGGGTTAAAATTAGAGTTATTTTTTGGGCATAGATTTAGGGTTATGGTTAGGAAAAGGGTAAAAATTAGAGTTACAATTGGGGTTAAGGTTAAAACATGAGTTAGGGTTGAGAATAGGGTTCAGGTTAGGGTAAGAGTAAGAACTAGAGTTAGTTTTGGGGTTAGGGTTATGGTTATGGTTAGAGCTAGGGTTAAAATTATGGTTAGGGTTAAGGTTAGAGATAAAATTACATGGTTAAGGTTAGGGTTATGATTAGAGATTGAGTTAGGGTTAGGGTTAGTGTTTGGGTTAAAATTAGATTAAGGGTTATGGATAGGGTAACAATAAGAATTGGAGTTATGGTGGGGATTAGGGTTATGGTGAAGGTTAGTGTTAGGGTTAAGATTAGGGTTTGGGTTAAGCTTAGAGATAGAATTAGGGTTAGGGTTAGGGTTATGGGGTTGAGGGTGAAGTAAGTCTCTAATTTCTCCAACTGGGCAGGTGAGAAAAATCTTGTCACTACAATCAAACTTAGGTGTATAAAGTTTTTTAGCTTACTTTTATCTCCCTATTCTTCACTTTCTATATTCCTTGCTCATTTCTTGTAGATGGAACTTCTTACCATATTGAAACATTTTTCAAAAGATAAGGCTTCTCTCATATATTTTCATTGATTCAAATATTTTTCTATTAATCTATATTGTTTCTCCTTAATAGATTATTCCTAAGGGATGAGGGGAATGGTTTCAAATTCTTCTTCATCTTCCTATAAAACATGGGGTTTTAGGAATTCAAAAGGGTGTCACATGTTGCTCTACTATTTTTTTTTGTTGATTTTTCCCTCCTTTTGGGATTTTTTATGATTAAATATTCAACCAACTTCCTAGAATTAGCCCATTTGACTCCTTTAGCCTTGATTTAGAATTTGAAAATTCTTTTAGAAGAATTCCTCTTTTTCTCCTTACCCTTTTTTCAATAAAATTTTATGATATCCTAAAATATTTCTTATTTCTCATTGGACTTACGAAAATAAAATAGGGAAATGACTATAATATTTAAGTATGTTATGAGTGCCCTAGTTATGGGGCCACTAGTGTAATAAAGAATGTAATTTTAAAGTGGCATTGATAAAAAGGTTTGTACATGTAGGTTTATTTTGGAGCTTGTAAAAAGGAAAGAAATTAAAAGATAGCTATTTAATTAAATCCTAAGATTGAGAGTGGTATTCTTGTTTATCCATTAATTTTACTTGAATAGATTGGACACCATATTTTCCTATCACTAGAGATTAGAGGAGGGAACCCCATTTATTTTCATATATAGTTAATGGATGAAAATTCATAAATCAATCATGACAAATTCCATATAGGGATAGTAATTAAGATACATTGAATTATTATCCAAGTGACTCCTACAATACCTATTTTTTATAAGTTTTAAGTTGCTCTCTTGGAACCTATGGTTTGTAATTCGTGTACAAATTAGAGTTAGGGTTGGGGTTAGGGTTAGGGATAAGTTTAGGGTTAGGCTTAAGATTGGAGTTAGGGTTAGGGTTATAGATAATTAGGGTTAGGGATAAGGTGAGGGTTAGGCTTAATATTGGGGTTAGGGTTAGGGTTAGAGTTAGAGTTAGAATTAGGGTTAGGTTTGGGTTAAAATTAGAGTTATTTTTTGGGCATAGGTTTAGGGTTATGGTTAGGAAAAGGGTAAAAATTAGAGTTACGATTGGGGTTAAGGTTAAAACATGAGTTAGGGTTGAGGATAGGGTTCAGGTTAGTGTAAGAGTAAGAATTAGAGTTAGTTTTGGGGTTAGGGTTATGGTTAAGGTTAGAGCTAGGGTTAAAATTATGGTTAGGGTTAAGGTTAGAGATAAAATTACATGGTTAAGGTTAGGTTTATGATTAGAGATTGAGTTAGGGTTAGGGTTAGTGTTTGGGTTAAAATTAGATTAAGGGTTATGAATAGGGTAACAATAAGAATTGGAGTTATGGTGGGGATTAGGGTTATGGTGAAGGTTAGTGTTAGGGTTAAGATTAGGGTTTGGGTTATCCTATATTAACCTAATTCCAATATTAACCCTAATTATAATGAAAAAACTAATTCTAAATGTAACCTAAGGGGAGAGAGGTCTCTAAGAGGTTTTTAGTTTTACGTTTTAGGGTTTAGATTTCTAAGTTTAGATAAAATATGGTTTTCAATTTACAATTTAACGTTATTTATTTTTTAAATGCAATTTAAAACTATTAAAAATTGAAATAAAACGCATTAAACAAAAAAAACTTAAATACTAATTCAAAAACAAAAAAACAAGATACAAAGCAAAAAAGGGCAGAAATCAACTAACCTGGAGGTCTCAGAGGTCAAGTGTGATGACGGGAGGAGCGAGCAACAGCCTCCAAATGCGTACGCGCTCTTGCTTGACTTCTGTTGATTCGGAAAAAATAGTGGATAAAATGAAAAGCCAGTAGTTTATTTAAAAAAATAAATACTTTTCGATAACGCGTACGTGTTTCGAAACGTGTATGCGTTATAAACGCGTACGCGTTTTAAAACGCGTACGCGCTATTAAACGAGTATGTGTTCGTAACGCGTACGCGTTTTATAACGCGTACGCGTTTTAGGTTCGCGTACGCGTTCCTCAGCGCGTACGCGTTTAGATTTAGGTTCGGGTACCCGTTACGTAACGCGTACGCGTTTTGTGCAAAAAAAATTTTGTTGCCCGAAATTTCCCCTCTTCGTGTACTCAACTTCTTACTTTTACCCCTCTCTCTAGACACATTTCTTTATCTATCCCTCCCTCCCTCCTTCTCTCTCGACTTCTCTTTATCTCACCTCTCTCTATATATCTCTCTCTACATCCCTCCCTCTCTCTCTACCTACCTAACTCTCTCTCCCCCTCTCTCTTTACCTACCTACCTACATCTATCTCCCTCTCCCTTTCTCTACATACCCCTCTCTCTCTAACCATTCCTCTCTCTATCTCTCTCCCTATTGGAATTCTCAAATCAAGTTATAATATGAGCACATTTGTTAGAATCACAAAAAATGGTAAAAAGGCATGGGGATCCTATGATTTATGACCCACATACTCTTTTTTCTGAAATGTATGCTTTATCCAACATAGAAACACACTTTTCATGGTGTTGATAAAATATCGATCATTGTTTAACAATTCCACCACCTTTTTTGTTTTTTCAATGTAGAAGAACTAAATTACATGTTTTTAGAACAAATTTAATTCTATGAACTAATATTTTCATGATCCTAGTGCTGGAATGATAACCATAATATATATTTTTTGAATTTGCTAATATAAAATCATTATTTTCATATTTTTTTACTAATTCTATTATATTGATATATAATTGAACATTCAATACCAAGGAATTTGGAAAAAAACTCAAATTTTGGAGGTGTGAAGCCAAAAATGAATGAGACAAGATCATACAATTAATTAAATCAAATCTCGAAGTTTAAGGTAAATTCTCTTTACCTTTCTACCTATTTTTAATGCCACCTTATTAACATATCTCGTGTGCTAAAAACCATCTAGTGTAAATTCACTTCATTGCAACCCAATTGTTGACATGAAATAGATAGCCATGAAGAGGAAAACAAGTGACTAATGTCTCCAAAATATAAATCCAAAGGATGACATGACCTCATTGCACTCTATAGATGTTTCAAGTTATGTACATGTGGAGATAAATTGATAAAGGTTTGATGTAAATTCAACCTCATTGCACTCTATAGATGTTTCAAATTATGTACATATGAAGATAAATTGATAAAGGTTTGATGTAAATTTGTCCTTATGGTACACTTCCCCCAAAGACTCATGACAATGAGATAAATCAGTTTGATGACTTAAGAACAACATGGCTTATCATTCTCCCATGATCAATAAAATGGTATTTTTCTTGATGAATAGGATGATACAAAGACTTATTTGAAAATATTAATGATGTCTCACCCCTCTCAACATTCTTGATAAAAGAAAATAGTGATAATTCAAAATCTCCCCACTTGAGTGACCTGATATGCTAGAGTTTCAAAATCTAGAGGCTTTAGTTGATGATCCAAAGTGCAAGGAACCTTTAGACCCTGGTGTAGGAGCTCCTTTAGCAATTTTGGTTTGATTGTGCATTGAGGAGTATAGTTTTAGATTGTGTCATTTCATGGTGTAAATAATTTCTAAGAGACCAACTTTGATGTAATCAAGTGTCATATAGGGTCTTAGTGGTGTCATGTTAAAAATTTTCAATAATGTTGCAAAAAGTGTAAGAGGTTGCATTAGCAAATTTCATCATTTTGAAGGGTAGTTGAAGTTGAACAGTCACCCCATTCAAAATTTTGTTGGGGACCATTGGTTTTTGTTGAGAACATGTTTAAAAGGCCTCAGGCATCTTTGATGCAAGGTTGCTTTTAAATTTTTGGAAGAATAATACATTGTTGCTCTGTTTTGGTGTGAATTTTTTGTGTTTTCTTGCATTTCCATATTTTGTACAGGCCCGTACAATAAGATAATGAAGTAAAATCCATATGATGTGTTGTGGATCTATGTTGGATCTCATTTGAATCAAGTTTGGAAATTTCCATTCAGTTTAGAGGGAGATAAACTCAATTTTCTAAAGGTTGCTCTGTTAACTAGGGTTTCTAGGGTTTGGTAAGAAAATTGTGACAAAATAGGCCATTCCATTGTAGGAAAATTTTGTAGTTTGGTGGAATGGACCTTTTAGGAGTGTTCTTTCATATTTTCATAGCTGTGGAGTAGGGTGATAGTGTTACAAGTGTTTTAGCACGTGCCCTAGTCTAGTAACTCTATGTGCTAGGCTTAGATTTGATAGATATTGCTTAAGAAATCATATTTTTGAAGAGTTTTGATGAAACAAACTATGGAATCAAGCCCTATGTGACTAGTAGAACATATTGGTGAATACTTTCAAAGTTTGGAAGGTAAATTGTAAGTACTTTGAAAAAGAGGCCTAATTTGGGCTAGTTCTAGCGTTGCAGGATAGTTTTGAGTGAAATGATCCAAAAAAACTTGTGGATTCAATTTGATATGTTGAAGTACAGGGAAATGGATGCCTGAAAGTGTATAGGATGGATCCCTTGGTGACCTTCTCTAAACATATAAGAAGATAAGTGAGTTTGTAAACCTACAAGAAAGTAGGACTGGTTGTGAATGAACCAACCCAAGGAAGGGTTTGCAAACTTGGTGATCAATTGAGTTTTTTTTGTTCAAGCCTAAATCACCTTGCTTTGCATCAGACCCTTAGTCTTGTTGACCCGAAACAAAATTCATCTTCTCTCAAGTAATTCAATTACAAAGGATCAAGAACAATTGATTTTATAAGTGTTTTCTTTTATTTACAGACCAAAAATGACAAATAATTTACCTAATCTAGTTTTGTAAAATAATCTTTCTTTCACTTGCATCCCACTATCCATGCATTACCACATGCACCAATCAATCACTATATTCCATTCATGCCTAGTACTTCCCAAGATGCATAATATATTCCAATGATACAAGGCTATAGATATTTGAACCCTAAATTCTCCATTGCATTTAAACTATTCACTTTGCATTCATCCATATGTTGAGTACATTGTATATCATCAAATTCATGGGAACTACCCATTTTATACACCATGTTATCTAAAACCTAGTTGCAAAATCTTATAATCTCATAATTGGACACCCCTTCATAAAATCCTTCCTTGCTTGCATAGACATAAAAAAAAAAAGCTTGGCATTCCAAAAATTAAACGTACATCATCACTTGATCTAATCCTTAGTGATAATTCCTTTTGTGATAATTGAATAATTTTTTTCATTAGCCCAACCTATCTTCATGCCTAGGATGTCTAATGGCACATATGGGCTTATCGAAGGGACATTTTCACATGATGACTTCATGCTCAAATGTCTCTAGACCTCAATGATCTAAAATGGCATGACCCTAATTGTCCAATGTTAACTAAGTAGTCTTAATTTACAACTTTCATGCCAACCCTCTTTTAAATTACTATACAACAGTCCTATTTGATTCATTTTTCTCTTTTTTGAGGCCCAATGATCTACCACCTAGTTATTTTTAGTTTGGAATACCCTATGAAACTAAAATATTCAATTTATCAAAATTTATTCACTTTAGTCATGGGTTATTACTACACAAGGCTATTTCACCAGAGAAAAAAACATGAGATGAGATAATTTACATAATGTACAATAGTGCCAAGTTATAAAGGGAAGAAATATGTGAAGTGTGAGAAAACTACCCAAAACGGGAAAAAACCACCCAAAAAATTAAATGCACTATTATGCCTAAGTAAACTTAAGTAGATAAATCCTATTTACTCTAACACCCCCCCTTAAATGCAACTTCGAGAGTTTATTATGCAAAATGAAGATGCAAGATGCAATATGGGTCTTGGCTACACAACCATGTTAGTTACCCATTTACAACTGCAAATGCAAGAAAAATAAATCCCTCACAAGGGTTAGTTCAAGATCATGGGGGTCCAAACTAGGCCTCTAAGTGGCGATGAAAATTCAGAAAATGAGAGTTAGGAAACTTCACATAAAAATTTGAATAGGTTATTAACATAATTTGAAAAATATGTAAGAATAATTTAGTTGTAGAAAATTGTATTTAGTTTCTAGGGTACTAGTCCTTTTTTAGAAAAAGGTAAATTTGTTTTGAGAAAATTTGAAATTTCAATGCAGTGGTAATAAATTTTCAGGAAAAAGATAAGAAGCAGGTGTATGTTTGACCACCCTAAGTGCAAGAAAAAAATTATAAATTTTTTTCTGAATCTTTCAATATAAGTAGAGGACACATGCCCAGATGTGCTGGATTTTTTTTAATAATTTTTTCCATGTAAATAATTAGTTATGATTTTTTTATTACAACTTTTTAGAATTATTAAAACATGTATGTTTGACCACCATAACTTGGTAAAAAATTTATGAAATTCTTTTTTTTTTATCCTATAGTATGCAAAGCATGGAATGTGGTGCAACTTGTAGGTTCAAAAAATGTTAAGTAGTTTGAAAGTTATAAAAGTTGTTTAATTAGCCTATCAATTAGGACTTTAGTCATAATGTATGTAGAAAATCAATAATAATTATTTATTAGATTCAAAATAAGGCAAAAATTATATTTGTGGAAAGCTAACATTTTTTTCTATAAACCCTTTTCGTCTGATGAAAATTTTAAAAAAAAATATCGTCAGCCACAAGGGCGAACTTCAAAAAACTAAGCAAATTTTCAAAACACATTTTTTGGGTTGACTTTCCAGATCAGGAAATCCTAAACCAAATCCCAATCCAATATTCATTTTGAAATGAATATTCATTTTGGAAAGCGAGAATCCATTTTTTTGAAAATAAAACGAATATCTGTTTGAAATGGATATCTGTTTTGAAAATCAAAATGGATATCCGTTTTGAAGACCTAAAAAACTTTGTTTAGTAAAATGGGCATAAATTTTGTGTTTCTTATTGAAATTTCAACTTTTTATAGGCATTGTAAAGGTGATTGAGATCTCTACACAATAGACTAGGTGTTGTTTCTATATTGTACACAAAAAAATAATTATAATCATTTGAACTTAATATTTCATTTTTGAAACATCATGCTCACTACTTCCGCATGCAAAGTCTCCTTTTCATTATTTTTTTGTAGAACTCATCTCAAAATACTTGAAACTTTAGAATAAGTAATGAATGATAAAATATTTATATTTTTTGTAGTAAAGAGATGAAAAAATCTTCATAAATCATCATATCTCTTTATCCCTTTCTCTACCTCTCTATATATCACTATGTCTCCCCTTAAACTCTCGACCTATCCCTCCCTCGTTTCTTCTTCTTTGTCCCTCTTTATACCTATCTTTCTCACTCTCTCTCTCCTTGAGCTCCAGACATATCTTTCTACCTCTATCTCCATCCTTATCTCTCTCTCTGGTCCCTCCCTCTCCATCTCACCTCTCCCTCTCTCTCTTTCCCTCCCTTTGAAGTTTCTCTTCCTCTTAAGTCTCTCTCCCTCTTAGGTCTCTCTCTCATGTCTCTCTAACTCCCTCTCTCCCTCTTAGGTCTCTCTCTATCAGGTCTCTTGTAATCCCTCTCTCTTTGTTCTCTCCCATTCCCTCTCTCTCTCAATCTCTCACTCACACTCACACTCTCTCCCTCTCAGGTCTCGCACTCTCTCTCCCTCTCTCCCTCCCTCTCTCCCCATCTCCCCATCTCCATCTCTCTCTCCATCTCTCTGAAGTATCTCCCTCTCTCACACACACACACATACACACACTCTCCATCTCCATCTCAGGTCTCTCTCTCCCACTCTCTCTCTCCTCTCTCTCTCTTTCTCAAGCCTCTCCCACTCTCTCTCTCCCTCTCTCTTTCTCTCTCTCAAGTCTCTCCCACTCTCTCTCTTACTCACACTCTCCATCTCCCTCTCAGCTCTCTCTCTCTCTCTCTCTTTCACACACACACACACACACTATCTCTCTCTCCCTCTCTGGTCTGCGACCTCTCCCGCCCTCTCCCTCTATTTAAGTCTCTGCCTCTCTCTCTCCCTCCACTCTCAAGTCTCTTTCTCTCCCTCTCCTCCCCCTCTCTCTCTCCAGTCTCTCTCTTGCACTCCTCTCTCTCTTATCTCATATCTCTCTCCTCTCTCTCTCTCTCTCTCTCTCTCTCTCTCTCTCTCTCTCTCTCTCTCTCTCTCTCTCTCTCTCTCATCCCTCCCACTCCCTCTCCCTCTCTCTCTCACTCACTCACTCACTTTCCACCTCCCTCTTAGGTCTCTCTCTCTCCCATTCCCTCTCTCTCAGGTGTCTCCTTCCCACCCTAACTAGATAACTCTCTCTCTTAGGTGTCTCCTTCCCACAATAACTAGATAATTCTCTCTCTCCCCCCTCTCTCCCTATCTCTCCCATCTCTCCCTCCCTCTATCTATCTCTCCCTCTCTCTCTCCCTTAGAATTAACTTGAGATGGGGAGAGAGAGAGAGGGAGAGTGACTTGAAATGGAGAGAGGGAAGGAGAGATGGAGAGAGAGGTGGATAGAGAGAGACCTAAGAGGGATATGAAGAGGGGTATGTGCAGGATCATGATGGGCCAAAAAGTGGCAATATGATGGGTATGTGGCTAATGATTTTTTTTACCCAAAATTAATGAAACGAAAAGGGTTTTAAAGGGAATTCTAAAATTTCTGCAAATATAAATTATGCTTTACTTTGAATTTTAATAATTGAGTATTATTCATTTTTCTATTTGAATTATGACTAAAAGTCCTAATTGATAGGCTTATTGAAAAACATCTATAACTTTCAAACGGTATCAAATTTTTTGAATCCAAAACATGTGTCATATTCTATGTTTCGCATACTATAGGATTTAAAAAAGAAAAATGTAATTTCATGAAGTTTTGACCAAGTTAAGGTGGTAAGGCATACAAGTTTTTATATTTTTTTAAAGTTGTAATAAAAAATTCATAATTTATTATTTACTAAAAAAAAAACAAAAAAATATGCATCACATCGCATTACAGTCTCCTCTTACTTATATCTAAAATCTTATTAAAAAATATTATTATTTTATTGTGGTTAGGTGGTCAAATAGACACCTACTTCTTATTTTCTCCCTAAATTTCTAAGTACTCATCGCGATTGAAATTTCACATTTATTAACTTCAAAATAAGTTTTTAAAACAAACCTAGTGAAGTTTGGGTGAAACTACATTCAATTTTCTACAAATTCTATTCTTGCATATTTTTGAAATAATATAGATAACTTATTCAAATTTTTATGCCAAGTTTCCTAACTCTTTTTTTTTTTGAATTTTTTGCCACTTAAGGGCCTATTTTTTCCATGATGATCCCACACATACCCAAACATAGAGAGAGATAGAGTGTGTGTGTGTGAGAGAGAGAGAGAGGGAGAGAGACTTGAGAGAGAGTGGGAGAGAGAGACCTGAGAGGGAGATGGAGAGTGTGACTAAGAGAGAGAGAGACATGAGAGAAGAGAGAGGGAATGAGAGAGACATGAGAGAGAGAGAGAGAGAGGGAGAGGAAGAGCGAGAGAGAGAGAGGGGAGGGAGTGGGAGAGACCTAAGAGAGGAGAGAGGGGGAGAGAGAGAGAAGGGGAGAGGGAGAGAGGGAGAGGGAGAGGGGTGGAGAGAGAGACAGAGAGAGAGAGGAGAGAGAGGATGGATGGAATGGCAGGAAGAGAGAGATGGATGGAGAGGAAGAGGGAGAGACCGAGGGAGATAATGGAGGAAAGGATATGAGAGGAGGGAGGGAGGGGAGAGAGAGGACTTGAGGAGATAGGAGATAAAGAGGGAGGGAGAGGGAGAGTGGAGAGAGAGAGTGGAGGACATGGAGAGGGAGTGGAGAGAGGAGGGGAGAGAGAATGGAAGAGGAGAGAGAGAGGGAGTGTGTGTGTGAGAGAGAGAGAGAAGGAAGGATGGAGAGAGAGGTAGAGAGATATGTCTAGAGCTCAAGGAGAGAGAGTGAGAAAGATAGGTATAAAGAGGGACAAAGAGAGAAGAAAGGAGGGAGAGATAGGTCTGAGCTTAAGGGGAGACATAGTGATATTTAGAGAGGTAGAGAAAGGGACAAAAGGATATGATGATTTATGAAGATTTTATCATCTCCTTGCTACAAAAAATATAAATATTGCATTATTCGTTACTTTTTCTAATGTTTGGAGTATTTTGAGATGAGTGTTACAAAAAAATCATGAAAAAAATACTTTGCATGTGAGAGTAGTGAGAATTTGATGTTTCAAAAATGAAATATGAATTTCAAATGATTATAATCATTTTTTGTGTACAATATAGAAACACCACCTATTCCATTATTTAGATCTCTCAATCACCTTTCCAATGCCTATAAAAAGTCAAATTTTTGATAAGAAATGAAAAATTTATTCCCATTTTACTAAAGAGGGTTTTTCAGGTCTTCAAAATGGATATCCATTTTGTTTTTCAAAAATATGGGTTCCCACTTTCCAAAAAAAATATTCATTTTAAAAAACAAAACGGATATTCATTTCGTTTTGGTATTACCAAACCAAAACGGATATTGTACCCAAGTCTGCAAAAATTCAAAGCAGAAATTTTACATTTTTGGGTGTGTTAAAAATGTCTTTTTTTCACATCGCAACTTTTTGGACCCCCATGATCTTGCACAGACCCACAATCAGAGAAAAGGAGAAAAAACCCTGCGGGAAAAATGCCCTCTCCAAAAGAGAGAAAATAAAAACAAGATGCATGGATGGAGGACTCAATAACACCCCCAAGGACTACATACATCATGTATATACAATCAATGGCTCCCCATAAGAGGGAAAGAGAGAGACTATGTAGCGCCCCACAATGTGTAATAACTTGGAAAAATGGTAAGTTCCTAAAGACAAAACATGATCCAATGTCAACAAATAACTTGTCTCCCTTTTGGAAGAAACAAAACCAAATGCAAGTATGCTTCCCGTTCTGGATAGGAATTAGCAAGTGAAATCTAAAAGTAGGATGAAAATGTCTTTGAAATCTGCTCATGTGTCACCAAGACCTTGGAAGATGATGTCATGAACCAATTAGGAGCATGTCCAATCACAATAGAAGGTGACAAACAAGGTACCGGGTATGTGCAGGATCATGGTATGCCAAACAGCCCCCTTAAGTAGCAATGAAAATTCAGAAAAATCAGAGTTAGGCAACTTGACGTAAAAATTTGAATAAGTTATCTATATTATTGCAAAAACATGTAAGAATAGAATCTGTGGGAAATTGAATGTAGTTTCTAAACTACTAGGTTTAACTTTTTAGAAACAAAATCTATTTGGTGAAAATTTGAAATTTCAATGCAGTATTACTTAAATTTCAGGAAAAAAATAAGAAGTAGGTGTCTGTCTGACCACCCTAACCATAATAAAATGATAATATTTTTTTATGAGATTTTAGATATAAGTAGAGGACTCATGTCCGATGTGACGCGATATTTTTGTAATTTTTTCCAAGTAAATAATTAATTATGAATTTTTTATTACAACTTTTTAAAAAATATAAAAACTCGTATGTCTGACCACCTTAACTTGGTCAAAACTTCATGAAATTCATTATTATTTTTAATCCTATAGTATGCAAAGCATAGAATGTGACGCATGTTTTGGATTCAAAAAATATGATACCGCTTGAAAGTTATAAATGTTTTGCAATCAGCCTATCAATCAGGACTTTTGTCATAATTCTAGTAGAAAATAAATAATAATAATCTACTAAATTCAAAATAAAACATAATTTATATTGGCAAAAATCTGAGAATCTCCTCTACAAACCCTTTTCATTTTATCAATTTTGGCTAAAAATAAAGTCGTCAACCACATGGGCGAAGTCCGAAAAACAAAGTAAGCTGTTAAACACGCTTTTTGTGTTGCCACTTTTTAGGATTGGTATCTCCTAACCAAAAACCACAAGGCAAACCTCGGAGCCTATTCCCTAGGTAATGAATTTTGTGTCGCATATACCTGATATCCTGACCGTTAACATAGCATTTTTAAAAATTTCAAGACTTTATAACATATTCAATATATCTCATTTGTAGTTTATAGTTTATTTTAATATATTTAGTTTATAATATATGATTTGGTTTATATATGATTTTTAAATAGTGTATAGTTTATAGTTTATGTTAATATATCTA
>VDFB02392249.1:164513-194711 GCA_007258455.2 Sequoia sempervirens
CTCTCTCTCTCTCTCTCTCGCTCTCCCTCTCCCTCTCCCTCTCAAGTATCTCTCTCACTCTCCATATCCCTCTCAGGTCTCTCTCTTTGGTCCCTACCACTCCCTCTTCATCTCCCTCTCTCCCTCTCTCACTCTCCATCCATCTAAAGTCTCTCTCCCTCTTATATATATATCACACACACACGTCCACTCTCTCTCTCCATCTCCATCTCAGATCTCTCTCTCCCACTCTCTCTCCTCTCTCCCTCTCAACTCTCTCTCTATCTCTCTCTCTCTATTTGTCTCTCCCTCTCTTGCTCTCAAGTCCCTCCCACCCCCTCTCCCTCTCCCTCTCCCTCTCCCTCTCCCTCTCTCCCTCTCCCCTTCTCTCTCTCTCCCCCTCTCTCCTCTCTTAGGTCTCTCCCACTCCCTCCCCTCTCTCTCTCTCGCTCTTCCTCTCCCTCTCTCTCTCTCTCTCTCATGTCTCTCTCATTCCCTCTCTCTTCTCTCATGTCTCTCTCTCTCTTAGTCACACTCTCCATCTCCCTCTCAGGTCTCTCTCTCCCACTCTCTCTCAAGTCTCTCTCCCTCTCTCTCTCTCTCACACACACACACTCTATCTCTCTCTATGTTTGGGTATGTGTGGGATCATCATGGAAAAAATAGGCCCTTAAGTGGCAAAAAATTCAAAAAAAAAAAGAGTTAGGAAACTTGGCATAAAAATTTGAATAAGTTATCTATATTATTTCAAAAATATGCAAGAATAGAATTTGTAGAAAATTGAGATGTAGTTTCTAAACTACTAGGTTTGTTTTTAAAAACTATTTGGTGTAAATGTGGAAATTTCAATCGCGATTAGTACTTAAATTTGAGGGAAAAAATAAAGAGTAGGTGTCATTTGACCACCTAACCACAATAAAATATGTGTTTTAATGGATTTTTAGATATAAGTAAGGACTCATGTCTGATGTGATGCATATTTTTTTGTACTTTTTTTAGAGTAAATAGAGTATGAATTTTTTATTTTCAACTTTAAAAAATATAAAACTTGTATGCTATACCATAACTTAGTCAAAACTTCATGGAAATTACATTTTTCTTTTTAAATCCTATAATTATCTTGAAACATAGAATATGACACATGTTTTGGATTCAAAATTTGATCTGGATTTGAAAGCTATAGATGTTTTTCAATCAATCTATCAATTAGGACTTTAGTCATAATTTGAATAGAAAATGAATAATAATTACTTATTAAATTCAAAGTAAAGCATAATTTATATTGGTGGAAATTTTAGAATCTCCTTTAAAAACCCTTTTCGTTTCATCAATTTTGGGTAAAAAAAATCGTTAGCCACATACCCATCATATTGCCACTTTTTGGCCCATCATGATCCTGCACATACCCCTCTTCATATCCCTCTTAGGTCTCTCTCTATCCACCTCTCTCTCCATCTCTCCTTCCCTCTCTCCATTTCAAGTCACTCTCCCTCTCTCTCTCTCCCCATCTCAAGTTAATTCTAAGGGAGAGAGAGAGGGAGAGATAGATAGAGGGAGGGAGAGATGGGAGAGATAGGGAGAGAGGGGGGAGAGAGAGAGTTATCTAGTTATTGTGGGAAGGAGACACCTAAGAGAGAGAGTTATCTAGTTAGGGTGGGAAGGAGACACCTGAGAGAGAGGGAATGGGAGAGAGAGAGAGAGACCTAAGAGGGAGGTGGAAAGTGAGTGAGTGAGTGAGAGAGAGAGAGGGAGAGGGAGTGGGAGGGATGAGAGAGAGAGAGGGGGAGGAGGGAGGGAGAGAGAGAGAGGGAGGAGGGAGGGAGAGAGGGAGAGAGAGAGAGAGATGGAGAGTGCGAGTGTGAGTAAGAGATAGAGAGAGAAAGATAGAGACATGAGATAAGAGAGAGAGGAAGAGAGAGAGGGAGTGCAAGAGAGATACCTGAGAGAGAGAGGGGGGAGGGAGAGGGAGAGAAAGAGACTTGAGAGTGTGAGTGTGTGTGAGAGAGATAGAGACTTCAATTAGAGGGAGATGGAGTGGGAGGGGCCTAAGACCAAGAGAGGGAGAGAGAGAGAGAGAGAGAGAGAGAGAGAGAGAGAGAGAGAGAGAGAGAGAGAGAGAGAGAGAGAGAGAGAGAGAGAGAGGAGTGGGAGAGGCCCCGAGAGAGAGAGGAGAGAGAGAGAGAGGAAAGAGAGAGAGAGGAGAGAGAGAGAGAGAGAGAGAGAGAGAGAGAGAGGGACAAGGAGAGGGAGGCCCAAGACCCAGAGAGGAGAGATAGTGTGTGTGTGTGAGAGAGAGAGAGCCAAGAGGGAGATGAGAGTGGCGTTGAGAGACAGGAGACCCGAGAGTTAGAGGGAGGAGAGAAAGGAGGCTGAGAGAGAGAGAAGAGAGAGAGATGGAGAGTGTGAGTGAGTAAGAGATAGAGAGAGAAAGAGAGAGACATGAGATAAGAGAGAGAGTGAGTGCAAGAGAGAGACTTGAGAGAGAGAGGGGGGAGGGAGAGGGAGAGAAAGAGACTTGAGAGTGTGAGTGTGTGAGAGAGAGATAGAGACTTCAAATAGAGGGAGAGGGAGTGGGAGAGGTCTAAGACTGAGAGAGGGAGAGAGAGATAGTGTGTGTGTGTGTGTGTGTGAAAGAGAGAGAGAGAGAGAGGATCAGGTGTGTATATATATGAGAGAGAGAGAGGAGAGAGAGAGAGAGAGAGGCAGAGAGAGAGAGAGAGAGAGAGAGATATATATATATATATATAGGAGACTCTGAGGAAGATGAGTGTGAGCAAGAGA
This sequence comes from Sequoia sempervirens, assembly GCA_007258455.2. Classification (NCBI taxonomy): domain Eukaryota; kingdom Viridiplantae; phylum Streptophyta; class Pinopsida; order Cupressales; family Cupressaceae; genus Sequoia; species Sequoia sempervirens. The sequence continues at coordinate 167,274 of VDFB02392249.1, forward strand.
GAGAGTGAGATCCAAGATAGAAAGAGAGAGTATAGGAAAGAGGGAGAGGCTTGAGGAGCGAGATGAGTGTATAGAGATATATATATGGAGAGAGAGACCGATGGCAATGGAGTGTGTGTGTGTGTGTGAGAGAGAGACACTTCAAGAGATGAGATGAGATGGAAGATGGGAGATGAATGGGAGAGAACAAAGAGAGAGGGATTACAAGAGACCTGATAGAGAGAGACCTAAGAGGGAGAGAGGGAGTTAGAGAGACATGAGAGAGAGAGACCTAAGAGGGAGAGAGACTTAAGAGGAAGAGAAACTTCAAAGGGAGGGAAAGAGAGAGAGGGAGAGGTGAGATGGAGAGGGAGGGACCAGAGAGAGAGATAAGGATGGAGATAGAGGTAGAAAGATATGTCTGGAGCTCAAGGAGAGAGAGAGTGAGAAAGATAGGTATAAAGAGGGACAAAGAAGAAGAAACGAGGGAGGGATAGGTCGAGAGTTTAAGGGGAGACATAGTGATATATAGAGAGGTAGAGAAAGGGATAAAGAGATATGATGATTTATGAAGATTTTTTCATCTCTTTACTACAAAAAATATAAATATTTTATCATTCATTACTTATTCTAAAGTTTCAAGTATTTTGAGATGAGTTCTACAAAAAAATAATGAAAAGGAGACTTTGCATGCGGAAGTAGTGAGCATGATGTTTCAAAAATGAAATATTAAGTTCAAATGATTATAATTATTTTTTTGTGTACAATATAGAAACAACACCTAGTCTATTGCGTAGAGATCTCAATCACCTTTACAATGCCTATAAAAAGTTGAAATTTCAATAAGAAACACAAAATTTATGCCCATTTTACTAAACAAAGTTTTTTAGGTCTTCAAAACGGATATCCATTTTGATTTTCAAAATAGATATCCATTTCAAATAGATATTCGTTTTATTTTCAAAAAAATGGATTCTCGCTTTCCAAAATGAATATCTGTTTCAAAATGAATATTGGCTTGGGATTTGGTTCAGGCTTTCCTGATCTGGAAAGTCAACCCAAAAAACGTGTTTTGAAAATTTGCTTAGTTTTTTGAAGTTCGCCCTTGTGGCTGACGATATATTTTTTTTAAATTTTCATCAAACGAAAAGGGTTTATAGAAAAAAATGTTAGCTTTCCACAAATATAATTTTTTCCTTATTTTGAATCTAATAAATAATTATTATTGATTTTCTACATACATTATGACTAAAGTCCTAATTGATAGGCTAATTAAACAACTTTTATAACTTTCAAACTACTTAACATTTTTTGAACCTACAAGTTGCACCACATTCCATGCTTTGCATACTATAGGATAAAAAAAAAAGAATTTCGTAAATTTTTTACCAAGTTATGGTGGTCAAACATACATGTTTTAATAATTCTAAAAAGTTGTAATAAAAAAATCATAACTAATTATTTACATGGAAAAAAATTATTAAAAAAAATCCAGCACATCCGGGCATGTGTCCTCTACTTATATTGAAAGATTCAGAAAAAAATTTATAATTTTTTTCTTGCACTTAGGGTGGTCAAACATACACCTGCTTCTTATCTTTTTTCTGAAAATTTATTATCACTGCATTGAAATTCAAATTTTCTCAAAACAAATTTACTTTTTTCTAAAAAAGGACTAGTACCCTAGAAACTAAATACAATTTTCTACGACTAAATTATTCTTACATATTTTTCAAATTATGTTAATAACCTATTCAAATTTTTATGTCAAGTTTCCTAACTCTCATTTTCTGAATTTTCATCGCCACTTAGAGGCCTAGTTTGGACCCCCATGATCTTGAACTAACCCTTGTGAGGGATTTATTTTTCTTGGATTTGCAGTTGTAAATGGGTAACTAACATGGTTGTGTAGCCAAGACCCATATTGCATCTTGCATCTTCATTTTGCATAATAAACTCTCGAAGTTGCATTTAAGGGGGGGTGTTAGAGTAAATAGGATTTATCTACTTAAGTTTACTTAGGCATAATAGTGCATTTAATTTTCTGGGTGGTTTTTTCCCGTTTTGGGTAGTTTTCTCACACTTCACATATTTCTTCCCTTTATAACTTGGCACTATTGTACATTATGTAAATGATCTCATCTCATGTTTTTTTCTCTGGTGAAATAGCCTTGTGTTGCTTCTCTTGTTTTTGTGAAGATTATTTGCAGGTTGTGATCCTGGGCTTAGTGGTTGACACTAACAAAATTGTCTTAGATGCCAAAAAGTGTCATCCTTGGACTGCCACATGCTAAATCACTTATAACAACCATGGGAAAATAGTAATAACCCATGACTAAAGTGAATAAATTTTGATAAATTGAATATTTTAGTTTCATAGGGTATTCCAAACTAAAAATAACTAGGTGGTAGATCATTGGGCCTCAAAAAAGAGAAAAATGAATCAAATAGGACTGTTGTATAGTAATTTAAAAGAGGGTTGGCATGAAAGTTGTAAATTAAGACTACTTAGTTAACATTGGACAATTAGGGTCATGCCATTTTAGATCATTGAGGTCTAGAGACATTTGAGCATGAAGTCATCATGTGAAAATGTCCCTTCGATAAGCCCATATGTGCCATTAGACATCCTAGGCATGAAGATAGGTTGGGCTAATGAAAAACATTATTCAATTATCACAAAAGGAATTATCACTAAGGATTAGATCAAGTGATGATGTACATTTAATTTTTGGAATGCCAAGCTTTTTTTTTTATGTCTATGCAAGCAAGGAAGGATTTTATGAAGGGGTGTCCAATTATGAGATTATAAGATTTTGCAACTAGGTTTTAGATAACATGGTGTATAAAATGGGTAGTTCCCATGAAGTTGATGATATACAATGTACTCAACATATGGATGAATGCAAAGTGAATAGTTTAAATGCAATGGAGAATTTAGGGTTCAAATATCTATAGCCTTGTATCATTGGAATATATTATGCATCTTGGGAAGTACTAGGTATGAATGGAATATAGTGATTGATTGGTGCATGTGGTAATGCATGGATAGTGGGATGCAAGTGAAAGCAAGATTATTTTACAAAACTAGATTAGGTAAATTATTTGTCATTTTTGGTGTGTAAATAAAAGAAAACACTTGTAAAATCAATTGTTCTTGATCCTTTGTAATTGAATTACTTGAGAGAAGATGAATTTTGTTTCGGGTCAACAAGACTAAGGGTCTGATGCAAAACAAGGTGATTTAGGCTTGAACAAAAAAAACTCAATTGATCACCAAGTTTGCAAACCCTTCCTTGGGTTGGTTCATTCACAACCAATCCTACTTTCTTGTAGGTTTCCAAACTCACTTATCTTCTTATATGTTTAGAGAAGGTCACCAAGGGATTCATCCTATACACTTTCAGGCATCCATTTCCCTGTACTTCAACATATCAAATTGAATCCACAAGTTTTTTTGGATCATTTCACTCAAAACTATCCTGCAACGCTAGAACTAGCCCAAATTAGGCCTCTTTTTCAAAGTACTTACAATTTACCTTCCAAACTCTGAAAGTTTTCACCAATATGTTCTACCAGTCACATAGGGCCTGATTCCATAGTTTGTTTCATCAAAACTCTTCAAAAATATGATTTCTTAAGCAATATCTATCAAATCTAAGCCTAGCACATAGAGTTACTAGACTAGGGCACGTGCTAAAACACTTGTAACACTATCACCCTACTCCACAGCTATGAAAATATGAAAGAACACTCCTAAAAGGTCCATTCCACCAAACTACAAAATTTTCCTACAATGGAATGGCCTATTTTGTCACGATTTTCTTACCAAAGCCTAGAAACCCTAGTTAACAGAGCAACCTTTAGAAAATTGAGTTTATCTCCCTCTAAACTGAATGGAAATTTCCAAACTTGATTCAAATGAGATCCAACATAGAGCCACAACACATCATATGGATTTTACTTCATTATCTTATTGTACGGGCCTATACAAAATATGGAAATGCAAGAAAACACAAAAAATTCACACCAAAACAGAGCAACAATGTATTATTCTTCCAAAAATTTAAAAGCAACCTTGCATCAAAGATGCCTGAGGCCTTTTAAACATGTTCTCAACAAAAACCAATGGTCCCCAACAAAATTTTGAATGGGGTGACTGTTCAACTTCAACTACCCTTCAAAATGACGAAATTTGCTAATGCAACCTCTTACACTTTTTGCAACATTATTGAAAATTTTTAACATGACACCACTAAGACCCTATATGACACTTGATTACATCAAAGTTGGTCTCTTAGAAATTATTTACACCATGAAATGACACAATCTAAAACTATACTCCTCAATGCACAATCAAACCAAAATTGCTAAAGGAGCTCCTACACCAGGGTCTAAAGGTTCCTTGCACTTTGGATCATCAACTAAAGCCTCTAGGTTTTGAAACTCTAGCATATCAGGTCACTCAAGTGGGGAGATTTTGAATTATCACTATTTTCTTTTATCAAGAATGTTGAGAGGGGTGGGACATCATTAATATTTTCAAATAAGTCTTTGTATCATCCTATTCATCAAGAAAAATACCATTTTATTGATCATGGGAGAATGATAAGCCATGTTGTTCTTAAGTCATCAAACTGATTTATCTCATTGTCATGAGTCTTTGGGGGAAGTGTACCATAAGGACAAATTTACATCAAACCTTTATCAATTTATCTTCATATGTACATAATTTGAAACATCTATAGAGTGCAATGAGGTTGAATTTACATCAAACCTTTATCAATTTATCTCCACATGTACATAACTTGAAACATCTATAGAGTGCAATGAGGTCATGTCATCCTTTGGATTTATATTTTGGAGACATTAGTCACTTGTTTTCCTCTTCATGGCTATCTATTTCATGTCAACAATTGGGTTGCAATGAAGTGAATTTACACTAGATGGTTTTTAGCACATGAAATATGTTAATAAGGTGGCATTAAAAATAGGTAGAAAGGTAAAGAGAATTTACCTTAAACTTCAAGATTTGATTTCATCAATTGTATGATCTTGTCTCATTCATTTTTGGCTTCACACCTCCAAAATTTGAGTTTTTTTCCAAATTCCTTGGTATTGAATGTTCAATTATATATCAATATAATAGAATTAGTAAAAAATATGAAAATAATGATTTTATATTAGAAAATTCAAAAAATATATATTATGGTTATCATTCCAGCACTAGGATCATGAAAATATTAGTTCATAGAATTAAATTTGTTCTAAAAACATGTAATTTAGTTCTTCTACATTGAAAAAACAAAAAAGGTGGTGGAATTGTTAAACAATGATCGATATTTTATCAACACCATGAAAAGTGTGTTTCTATATTGGATAAAGCATACATTTCAGAAAAAAGAGTATGTGGGTCATAAATCATAGGATCCCCATGCCTTTTTACCATTTTTTGTGATTCTAACAAATGTGCTCATATTATAACTTGATTTGAGAATTCCAATAGGGAGAGAGATAGAGAGAGGAATGGTTAGAGAGAGAGGGGTATGTAGAGAAAGGGAGAGGGAGATAGATGTAGGTAGGTAGGTAAAGAGAGAGGGGGAGAGAGAGTTAGGTAGGTAGAGAGAGAGGGAGGGATGTAGAGAGAGATATATAGAGAGAGGTGAGATAGAGAGAAGTCGAGAGGGAAGGAGGGAGGGAGGGATAGATAAAGAAATGTGTCTAGAGAGAGAGAGTTATAAAGAGGGGAAAAGAGAGAGGGGAGTGAGGGAATGAGGGAGAGGTAGAGAGATAATTCTAGATCTTGATGGAGAGAGAGAGAGAGAGAGAGAGAGAGAGGAAATGTGCATCCACCCAAGATAATTTCCTCATAGCTCATATAGATAAATCTATGCAATAAATTATTTAGAATCTATATGCAAAAGAATAGAAAACATAACATCAAAGATGACACAAGATATACCCTGGGAAAAATGTTAAGAGGGAAAAAAATAGCCTCCAAAATAATCCATCACTCATATATTATTCAATAATAAAACCATTACAATACGTCTTCAGAGTCTCCATGAATACCATTGAAACATAAGCCCTATACAAGCACTCCATGTGAACAAGAATGTAACCAAACATCCCATGTCATGCTTCAAACCTTATAAATTCTAACAAGAGATTCTCTCAATCCCTTAGCCAAAATGACCAATTAATCAACCTTAGATAACTACCCATGTGCTTAATTTTATAGACATAAGATCACACAAAACCACCAAGTGGTATTACATAAAACCATGTGACTAATACCATGATATTATAAAACCATTAACCCCCACATTTAATTTTTGATACTATTTCTCTAATATTAAATATCTCCCCAATTTACAACCCCACATTGAATATTTATCACAATGTCACATACAACACATAAAGTGACCCCAATAATGCTATCCTATATGATGCACACACCCATAGATTCCCTAGGTTCACCACAAATAATAAAATATTACATTATAACATTATGCAAGGTGGACACCACACATTTTCATAACAAGAGAGAGGTAGATAGAGAAAGAGATAAATTGATATCTAGAGGGATAGTGAAGAGAGAAAGAAGGGAGGGAGAGGAAAATATTTTTATAGAGCTCAAGGGAGAGAGAGAGTGAGATAGAGATAGAGGTAGATAAAGAGAGATATATAAGAGAGAGAGAGAGAGGTCTAAAGAAGGATTTAAAGAGAAAGGAAAGGATTAGGGGAGGGAGGGAGAGAAATCGAGGGAGAAAGAGAGCTCAAGGGAGAGAGAAAGGTGAGATACAAAGAATTAGAGAGAGAAGGATGGAGGGAGGGATAGGTAGATATATAGGTCTAGAGAGAGGTCTAAAGAGGGACAACGAGATATGGAAGGAGGGAGGGAGATGCAAAAAGATAATTCTAGAGCTTTAGGGAGAGAGAGTGAGAGAGAGAGAGGTAGGGAAAGGGAGAGGGGGAGATCTAGAGAGATATCTAGAGGGATAGAGAGAGAAAGGTGAGATAGAGAGAAGTAGAGAGAGGAGGGAGGGAGAGATCGCAGATAGAAGGGGGAGAGAGAAAAGTCTAGAGAGGGGGGAGAGAGAGATATCTAGAGGGAAGGAAGGATGGAAGGAGAGGTAGAGAGATAGGTCTAGAGAGATATAGAGGTCTAAAGAGGGACACAGAGAGGGGGAAGGAGAGAGGGATGGATAGGTAGAGAGAGAGAGTTCTAGAGCTCAAGGAAGAGAGAGAGATAGAGAAATGGAGAGAAAGAGAGATATATCTAGAGGGATAGGGAGAGAGAGGTGATATAGATAGGATTAGAGAGGGAGGCTTAGGGAGGGAGGAAGACGTAGAGAGATAGGTTTAAATAGGAGGAGAGAGAGATAGAGAAATATTTAGAGGGTTAAGGAGTGTGAGAGAGAGATGAGATAGAGAGAAGTAGAGAAAGAATGAGGAAGTGGGGAGAGATGAGGGAGAGAGGGGTAGAGATATAGATAGATATACATAGAAATATATTGAGAGATAGACAAGGATAGGGAGAGATATAGAGACATAGAGAGATATATGTAGAAATATATGGATAGACAAAGAGGTCTAAAGAGGGACAAAGAGAGAGGGAGAGGAGGGAGATATATAGCTCAATATATAGAGAGCGAGATGGGAGAGGGAGAGATATAAAGAGATATCGAGTGGGATGGGGAGAGAGAGATGAGATAGAGATAAGTAGAGAGGGATGGAGGGAGGGAGTCAGGGAGAGATAGAGAGATAGGCCTAGATAAGGAGAGAGATAATTTTTTCTTCACACAAATGAGAGTGCATTATAATGTGCTTGTGTTATTATCTTATTTGGACATTTCTAACCATTTGGGTTGGATTTTCCTTGAGCATCCAACCCAAGTCAATGCTTACATGCATGTTTTTGTAATTTGTAAAAAATGATACAATCTCGAGTGCGCTCTCCATCAAGTTTGCACATAATTCAATATCTTGTTAAAAAAATACCCAAATAATGTTGAGCTCTCTCTTAGCTTTCTAACCATGTGATTTTTTCTACATTTCAAATATGTTAAGGTTTTGAGATTTAATTTCTTTTTCTAGTGTCTCCATTTTTCTCAAAAACCTATGTATGTTATTTTTTGTTTCATTTTTTACCTGTTCATAAAAATTTGAAACAAATTACTTTTTTACAAACTAGACTATATATTCTTTACACATTTAACAAAAATGTATTTTTGATTAATTTCCAAAAAATAGGGGAGTGCATGCAGCTCAATTTTGTATTTTTCAAGATGTATTCACTTTGAAAATTAGTAAAAAATCATATATTCATTAAAAAATTAGCAAAAAAAATCAAGCATAAACTACACGGTGTTAACTATTTTTTCATCAATGTGATTTTTGAAATACTTAAAAAAAGTTAACATTTTAGGGGGGCCACACCAGATGCTATGTTATGTTCTTTGTTAAAAATATGAGCAATTTATGTGGCCCCCCTTTTTGAACTCCTTAATCTTCACTATTTTTAAAAAAAGTAGTAGTTTAGAAATTAAATTTAGAACACTACAACTCTTGTGCTTGTTGTGTCTTCAAATTTTATGTGTAACTATTTTCAATTTCTCATCCAAGATTAGTTTTTCTTGATTTCAAAAGAAAAACATGACCACTTAAGACCCCATTTTGGTGCCCTATTTCCATGCACATACCCTAATAGGAGAGCTAACCTCCACTTCTTCAAACTCTGCTAAACTTGGGAGGGTGTTTCTTAAGGTATCAACATGATAATTAAAGAAATAAAATATTAAATAGATAACAAAAACCTTACATTAAGTAGATGAGAAGGAATTTAGAAATGAACCATATAGATCTAAATAGAGTTATGAAGAGACAAATAAATTCATCTACGTTAGTTTAAACATGTGCAATCTGGAAACCATACAATATACTTCTTTAAATGTTAAGATAGTTATGAAGAGACAAAGACATAAATATAAACTAAAATTGAAAATGAAGAAAATCTTTAAAGTATTTTTTAATGGTGTGGTAAGGGGACAAGTTGTTGAAGATCAATGCCATGATTATACATGAAATTAAGTCAAATAGAGACCTCAACACAAACACACTCACAAGAATTATAAATGAAAATCAGGTATACTATGAAAACTGATAAGCATTTCTCTATGACTAATAAGTGTAGAGTCATATGTGAACCCAAGTAGGATTTCTCCACATTTATAGGCTCCTTGTAAATTTTGCTACTGCCACACATATGAAAAAAAAGGAAGAGTAAATAGTGGGGGGATCGACTAAACACCTTGTTTAGTTGCAGTCATTTACATTTTCTTTTTCTTTTGCTCTGATTTTGATTGGTCGGAATAATCGAAACTCTGTGGGAACCTGTAAATAATTCTATATTGTTGTAGACGACTTTACTTAATTTCCAAGACATTTCAATGTGTCCCTTTGGTGAACTAGTTATTGTAAGACTCTAAGCAGCTTGACATAGATATATTTATAGGTATGATCGATAAAGTGTGGTGCCCAGGGGAGGGCAATTCATTCTTCTCCCATTCTTGCGGTCGTTGCATTTGTCTTATTTGTAGTAAGATTTTTTTGGAGATTTGAAAACTAATTGTAAGAACACATAAAATATTGTTAACTACGACCACACAGCCATCAAATTCAAGTCCTGACATGATCATACGACACAATGAAGAGTAAACGATGAAGACCTCGACTGCAACAACTGGTTACTTAATAAGCTTGGTCAGAATAACATTAATATAAGCTTGGTCAGAATAGTATAATTCTTTATTGTTAGAGTCAAGTTTACTTATTTCCAAAACATTTCAACATGGTAAAGGAACATTTTAACTCAATTTTAAGTGGGAAAAGGAGCATCAATTAATGTAGTGCGTGCATATATGATCTAGGCAACCATAGGTTTTAGTGATTTAAAGGAGGTGAATGTATTCATACAATTAATTCTTGTATTCAGTTCTTATGTTCGAGCAATCAAATCTGAGAAAAAAAAACTTTTGAGTTTGCTAGAGATTAGAGGTTGAAAACCTTTTGGTTTGAAGGATCAAATGATGAAACTCCTTTGGCTTGTAGGAGAATCTCAATGAAAGGTTGTGAATGAAATTTCAAGGTTGCAAAATTCAACTACTCCAAGTTTGTAAAAATTTGTACTTTGTTGTGAGTTAAAGCATACTTGTTTTTGTTTGTACTGATGTTGTCCTAGTTCTATTTTTGTTATAGCATACTTTAATGCATTTTTTAAAGAAAAGTAAATAAAAAAATATTTCATAGTTTATCTATCATTTACTTGCCCCATTTGAAAGTATGGGTAATCAATATTAAATAAAAATTTGGGAAGAAATCTAAGTATTACAAGTTGTTAATTTTTTTAAATCTAAAATTTATTTTATAAAAAATTATTGCTAGGGTTATTATAGCTGATTAAAAAAATACTCTTCTTCAAGAAGGTCCACTTTTTACACTAAGTTCTCTTAACATGAATCTAGTATTGTAAGTAGTAGAGAACTTCAAGACACACTATGCAAAACAACAATAGCAACATTGTGATTAAGAAAGTATGAGAAAGCGAGGTGTTGGATGTTCAATTGATTTTCTTCCAATTCTTTATTCTTTAAATAATTATACTAAAACCACTCTATAATTTAGAAGGGTAGATAGTTGTAATTTAATCCTTTTACAACCATAAAAAATAAATAAAAGAATATAACTTAATTTTGAGCCTATGAATTATATAAAGTATCAAATGTAACTTGTTTTGGGCTTATGGATTATTTAAATCCAAGCTAACTCTAATAATCAAAGGATTTTTTTGGGCAACTAGAGGGTATAAATGTGAAAACCAAAGGTTAGAAACTTTGAGAAGAAAAAGTTAGGGAAAGTTAGAATGCAAGCAGTAAAGTTAATAATCTCAAGTTCCCAAATTTGATTATCCTATAATATTATGTTTAAAAAACTGAAATGGAAGGTTGGAAGTTTGGGCATATTAGAAGTCCTATTTTCAACTAGTGCTTAATTATGGAAGGTGATGTGTGAAATTTGCATGTGGAATACATGAAATTTTGCATATTTAATTTTATTTTCAAAGAAATGCATAGATGATTGGACTTCTTTGTGTTAATGATTGTGTGCGATACTAATCAAGTATACACAATAGATCCACTTTTATTTTATTTTTTCTAATCTTAAACTTTTTTTTTTAAATGAACAAATATAACAATATAAAAATAAAACAAAATTTTAATCAATTGTTGGGTTCTTACCTTGAGTAGTTAAATTCTAAAGTTTTGTAAAAATAATGAATTCATTTTTAGCTTTACATTTGAAATGTTTCATTTTCATAGATCCAAGATTTTGGTCTAAAAAACCTATTCATGTGCAAATTAGATCTCTATTTCCAAATTGCAAACAATAGGGTTTAATTTTTTGGCTAAATAAAAGGGATAACTACATAGTTCATTGAGTTATCTTGCATTTCCATGACCTAGTTCAACATATACCTTGGAGTAATTTGATTTCTTCCATATATGTCAAACTGATTCTCATGAGGAGGTAGAGTGATCTTGGTATCTTCACCTTACCCTAATAGATTTTCCAATCAACACTACTCTCCTAGAACTAACAATCAAAACTAGGATTAGTGAATAGGACTATACTAGGTAAAGAGGGAGGACTCATTTATAGAGAATGTAAATTTTGAAACAAGTTGATTGGAGAGGTAACATCTTCTTCAAACTCTACTAAACTTACAAGGATGTTTCCTAAGGTCTCAACATGACAATTAAAGAGATAAAATATTGAATCTTGGGACTTGAATAACCATGCCTTAATGGTAGCCATGAATAGATCATAAAAACCTTACATTAAGTAGATGAGAAGGAGATTTAGACATGAACCACAAATATCTAAATAGAGTTATATCACTAAAAATGAATCCATCTACATTAGCTTAAACATGTGCAATCTAGAAACCACTCAAATATACTTATTTTAATGTTTAGACAACTATTAAGAGGCACAAAGAAAAGCCATTCATGGCATAGTGTGATGGTTAAATTGTGGAATTTTTGTTGTTTCTACCAAGGTTTAAAAAATTTCTTAACCATTGTGATCATGAGTATTGTTCCCTCACCGATCCAATGTGATCATAGGCTTGAACCTTAACATTAAAGCTATGGGTGTTCATGCCCTTGTCTTCATGCTCCAAACCCTCATTGGGTTGGTCTGCTTGTAGGATTTGTGCCCCTTCTAAGCTACTAGGCTCGTGGGTTTTGACTTGTAGAGGAGGAAATTTGACACCCCAAAATGACGTGATCTCGAAGGGCGAAAGTTCCTTGGCTACCTTAGGGATCAAATGCTCAAGTGAACTAAATGGAGAGATAAAAGGGAGGTTGTTCATATTTTGTTTTATGCTGAATTAAAAGGGAAAGTTTTAGAGACTGAAAGAGCAGGTTGTAGAGGTCTCATGAGAAAATTAGTAATCTCTCAATCAAGGACTATAGCACAGCACGCAGATGTCCCTACAGTGCATTGTAGTCTCATATGGACTAAAAGCTAAGTTTATCACAAAGACATCAATGAACCTACTAACTATTTGACAACTAAAATCTCAAAGATATGTTTAACCAACATTAATACACTAAATAATATAGACAAAATTAGATGGAAAGGAAATGACAAAAATGAGAAGGAAGAAAGGTAGACTCACAAGAGGTCCATGTATGAAGCCTCTCGCAAAGTTGCACCTTCAAAACATACACACACAAAAATGAGAAAATTGTTGGCGTTGTTTTAGGGGCTTACCTCACTCAAACCCTTGCATAGGTGTTCCCACCTCCATGGACAACTAGATAGATAGAGATAAAATAAATGATAGTAGATGAGATAAATAAAGTAGATAGACAAGTTAGAACAATATACTATTAAAAGTAAAGACGATAATGCAATGTAAAAAAAATGAAGTTACCCTCCCTTTAGCACATAGTGATATCGAAAGGAAGAGTATGCAACATCCAAGGCATGCCAAGACTGCCAAAGTGTTGGTGTAGAGAGCCCAAGTGCAAGAAATATTGATAGAGTGGAGAGAATGAGAATGAAATAATGAGCAAGAATGAGTGATAGATCAAATAGAATTGAAGGAAGGAAAAAATGGGAGGTTTAAAGTGGATATAGACATGCAAAGGGACATTTTCGACACGTTTGTAAGCTACAGAGGTGTTAGACTTTGCAGGTAGGCAAGAAGTGTAGCATCCCAACGACTACACAGGTAGGAATCTTTTCGAGACGTTCGCACGACATGCAGACATCTACATGTCGTGTGGTCATCTACGAAAAAAGTTTACTTTAATGACAAAAAAATGAAAGGGTTAATGGCAAAATTAAGGTTAGGTGAGGGGGACATTGCATTATTGAATTTAATTAAGCTAAAGGGGATGTTATGGAATATGAAATTACATGGGATGATATTTTTGGCTGTGTTAAAGCAGTACGTTCATGCTGAGGATGAGGTCCCCCATTTGTGGTCTCATCTAGCTCGGGCTAGGCTAAAAATTCTCAAGGTACCAATCCAAAGAAAAAAGACACAAAAACAAAGAAATAAACTAAATTTAAAAATGAAGATATTCTTTAAAATACTTTTTAGTGGTGTGGTAAGGGGACAAGCTATTGAAGATGAATGGCATGATTATGCAAGAAATTAAGTCAAATACAAACCTCAACACAAACACACTCACACTCATGAGAATTATATATGAGAATTAGGTATACTACTAAAATTGATAAGCATTTCTCTATGACTAATAAGTGTACACACATATGTGAACCTAGAATATTCATGCAAGAAAATACTTTAAAAGTCCACAACCAAATAAGATAATCCCATATGTTATACTAAAAATATTTGTGTAAATACACTTCAACACACATTTACATTTACATTTTGAGTGACAAATTGAAATAATAAATTTTTAAGATTATGTGTTTAGTTAACAATCAACATGTATCCAATCTAAACATCAAAAGATGAAAGTATTGGAATAGTATGTAGTCACAAGATAATGTGAGACACAAAAATTTTATTTAGAAAGCTCTTAAGGAGAAAAGTCACCAGCAAAAGATGTTCAGAGTTGCATTAGTCAAAATCAATACTGATTCAACTCGACAAGACCTCTAATTTTTTTTTTATGAAGTCTCAATCTATAACATATCCTTCTTTTACAATCACTCAAGTGTTTACACAACAAAAATATAGATGATTGTCTTCTATTTCTATACAGTGAATTCATAATCTCAAATAACCTTAACCCATTTACACAAACAAATATATAAACATGTTCATGAAAATATCCGGAATAGACAACTAATTCATAGAATACCAAGAATCATATAGCCATATTCTATACATATGTGATATGTCGACATACTGCACTTTCCACCAAGTAAGATTTCTCCACATTTATAGGCTCCTTGTAAACTTTGCTACTGCCACACATATGAAACAAAAGGAAAAGTATATGGGGGCGCAGTGACTAAACACCTATTTAGTTCCAATCATTTTCATTTTCAATTGCTACGAGCCATTTTGTTGTGTTAACCATGGCAGTATCTCCTCTGCGCGCGTGATACTCTGATTTTGATTGGTCGGAATAATCAAAACTCTGTAAATAATTCTTTATTGCTGCAGACGCCTTTAACTTAATTTCAAAGACATTTCAATATCCCTTTGGTGAAGTAGGCATTGCAAGACTCTAAGCCGCTTGACATACATATATTTGTAGATATGATCGATAAAGTGTGGTGCACAAGAGGGCAATTAATCCTTCTCTCCATTCTTGGGGTTGTAGCATTTGTCTTATTTGTAATAAGATTTTTTTTAAGATTTTAAAACGAATTGTAGGAACCGATAAAAAAAACGCATAAAAATTGTTAACTAGGACCACACAGCCATCAAATTCAAGTCCTGACAGGATAATACGACACAACAAAGAGTAAACGGTGAAGACATTGACCGCAACAGCTGGTTACTTAATGAGCTTGGTCAGAATAACATTAATATAAACTTGGTCAGAATAATATTGATTCTTTATTGTTAGAGTCATGTGTACTTATTTCCACAACATTTCAGCGTTCCTTCGGTGGAGTAGGTATTGCAAGACTCCGGAGAGCTTGAAATAGATCTATTTATGGGTATGATTGACCGAGTGTATTGCATAGGAGAAGGCAAGCAAGGGATTGGAGATGAAAACAGTGCCAATATTTCCAGTTATCTGGATTCTAGTGGCTGCGAGTGTAGCTGTTGCAGTTCAGAAAGAGAGGGTGAATGTAGGGGTGATAGTAGATTCCACTTCCTGGTCAGGGAAGATTGCAAAGGCTGCTATGAAGTTAGCGATAGATGATGTGAATGAATCTCAAATACTCAACGGCACTGAATTGCGTCTTCACCTGCAAGAGGCACAAACACAACTTGAAGGCGCTTCCGCTGGTACTTTCACTTAATTCTTATGTGCACTTTGATTCTATGTTTCAAGTTATTGGCTTTGTTGGTTTCTTTTTGTTTGAAAACATGCGCAATTTTTTACATAATGTTTTGGATCATAGAACATAAAGAGTTATGCAGATTCTTTTGTCTATCTGCACAGCATATGTAAAAAATTGCACAGAATTTCAGTCCAGAAATCTACACTACTAAAAGAATCTCTAAAAACTAAATCTCAGCAATATTTAGCTTTACCGGTAAAAGAAAATTGAACATTTTGTGAAGAGCCAAATTGCTTCTTGAAATGTTGTTAAGTGTTGGTTGTGAGGACCAACCATCACTTCAGACAAAAAATTCTTATGTCCCTGCCCCTTGTCTCTTCGTCTGTCTTGAAGGCTTTGTCTACATATTTAAGAAATGGATCATTTGTAAGATGTACAAAACTTCATATATTCGCTGCTGATAACAAGAAGAGATAAATACTCTGCTTTTCTCGTGCATGTAACCATTAATTGATGAACCACGTTGATGTATATTTATTGTGTCTTTTTCAATCGCTGTTTGGTGTTATTAAACCTTCAATCTGCTCCATTTACTTAAACAGTATGATATAGTGATGGTGAAAGATCCAATCCAATCCTTTTTCAGTTTCATTAAAAAATACTTAGTGGACCCTTTGAGATATAGTTTTATGGGTGAATGCAGCTGTTGATCTTTTGGCCAACCAAGAAGTAGTGGCATTAATACAAGCGCAAGCATCTATGACTCAGCCTTTTTTGTCAGATCTTGGAGAGGCAACCAATGTTCCAGTTCTGTCACTGTCTGTCACAAGTCCCGCGCACTGCAACCAGAGATTCCCATATTTTGTTCGAATGGCACACAGTGATAGCATTCAGATGAAAGCAGTCGCAGCCCTGGTTAAGAATTACGGCTGGAGAAGCATTGCATTTGTTCACTCAGATGATGATTTTGGTTCAGGAGCCATGCCCTCGTTGCGTGACGCCCTTCGAGATCTGGACTCTGAAATTGTATACACATCAATAATTGCTTCAAGTGCACAGAAAAAAACAATAAGAGAGGAGCTTTATAAACTCAAGTCAATAGAATCAAGAGTCTATGTAGTTCACACGCCTTTTGGTCTGGGCAAGAATCTATTCATGGAGGCGCAAGAGATGGGAATGATGGAGGCTGGTTACGTGTGGATAACAACCCAAAGGTTTACCAGTCTGTGGGATTATGCGCTAAATGCTTCTACAATGTCATCCATGCAAGGCCTGCTTGGAGTTAAGGCACACATCTCAGACTCTAAACAGCTGAACGATTTCACTGAAAGGTGGGAACGACAATTTAGGCTTGACAACCCCAACACGAGAAACACCGAGCTGAATGCATATGGTTTATTGGCCTATGATACGGTGCTCATGATAGCTCAAGCAATTGGAAAGATTGCAAGAAATACAAGTTTAAGTTTTCTTACACCCTCAACCAGTCTTGGAGTAATAGCAAATACTAAAATCAAGGTGTTCCAGCAAGGTAGGAAGCTGTTGCAAGAGATTTTCTTAACAAATTTTGCTGGTTTAAGCGGGCCTGTTAAGTTCCATGATGGAGAAATTTACGGCTGCAGTTATGAGGTAGTAAATGTGGTGGGCAAAAGCTATCAGGTTGTTGGGTATTGGCCATATAATTCCTCTAAGTTGCTCAAAACTCCATCTTTTGGTGACGAGGGGCTTCGATCCGTGATTTGGCCTGGTGGGTCTGTCACAGTTCCTCGCGGTTGGGCAATACCAACTAGGCTGAAGATCGCCGTTCCTAGAAAAGCTGGATGGGAGGAATTTGTGAGTGTGTCGTTGGAGCCAGGAAGTAATGAACCTAAAATCACCGGGTTCTCCATTGATGTATTTCGTGCTGTTGTGAGAATTGTTGACCCTCAACTGCAGTTTGATTTCATTCCGTACCCTGAGAGCGCCACTTCTTTTGACAATTATTCTTATGAAGAACTCGTCATGCAAGTGTATCACAAGGTGGTCTTTTCTGTTTTTTCTTTTTTAACCATTCCGGAAGAGCATTACTTTGGTAGATAACTGCTCAATTTTAAGAAGTAATTTTGCTTTGCTTTGGCAGAAATACGACGCAGTTGTAGGGGACGTTACAATTACAGCAAACCGGAGTGAAATAGTGGATTTCACACAACCATACACGGAAACGGGTTTAGTGATGGTGGCTCCCACAGCCATAAAGGAGGAAGCCAACAAGGTTTGGACATTCCTACTGCCATTTACTCCAGCACTGTGGGCTACAACGATGGCGTTTCTTATGTATACAGGACTAGCGGTGTGGCTACTGGAGCATAAAAAGAATCCCGACTTCAGGGGAAGTCCCCTTACGCAAGTGGTCACTCTGTCTTGGTATCGCATTAATCCTTGATTTCTCGCTTGTTTCTTTCATTTCTTCATATTCGAGGTGTAACCTAATTTCCTTTTTACTCTTCCAGGTTTGCGTTCTCTGCAGTGTTTTACGCTCACAGTAAGCATTTCTTTTCTACTCAATTATTGACAGTCCGTGCAGAGATTTTTAATTGAAATTGTGTGTGATTTCTTACATCAATATTTGGGATCATGTTCCATGATCTATCATCAGGATGTTGTGCAGATAGAAAGAAAAGAATGATGTTAATTTCTATTCAGTGTTCATGATGTTGACCAAATTTAAACAACGCTCTAAGCTTTGATTTGTTTACACGACTCATCTAAAATAACACTAACTTTTCCAATAAGACTCATTCATTGATGAGCTTAGATAACTCATTTATTAACTACTGTAATAGGACCCATTTACTGGTTATTAGTCAGCTTGAATAGCTTATTGAAAATCACATAAATAGGTGGATTCTATTGAAAAAGGTAGTGTGATTTTAGATGAGCCATCTAAACAAATCAAAGCTCAAAACATACTGTTTAAGCCAAAATCACGATATTTACTAGATTCAATACTTTTTTTATTATAATCTTTTAAAGATTGATGTACATATTACATATGTTCCCCATTTTGCAGGAGAAAATATCCATCACAGTTTGACTCGAGTAGTTGTTGCAGCTTGGTTGTTTGTAGCGTTCGTTTTGACATCCAGCTATACAGCTAATCTTGCTTCGAGATTGACTGCTCAGCAAATTACACCAATCGTAAATGTTTTTGGTAACTATAAATTGGGGTATCGTAGTTCATATGTTGGGAGCTTTCTAACTCACGATTTAGCAATTGCCAATCTATATCTGGAACCACTTTCATCACGAAAGGCGTACAAGGAGGCTCTGTCAAAAGGTGCAAAGAACGGAGGTGTGGACGCCATTTTAGATGAAGTCCCATTTGTTCGTGCCTTCCTTTCTGGTGAATGCGGTTTTTCAATGGTGGGGACTACGTATCAAAGTGGGGGCTTTGGTTTTGTAAGTTTTCTTATACATTTTTGTGCCCATTATTGATCATAAAAAGTTTGATTTTAATTTGGGTTCGCATCGTATAGTTTTTTTTTTGTTTGTTTGTTGGAATTAGTATTTAAGGGTTAATTGTTTGTGATGTTTTTTCTGTAGGTTTTTCAAAAAGGTTTTTCTTTAACACAAGAGTTTTCTAAGGCGATTTTAAATCTTTCAGAAAGTGGTGAGTTTGAACAGATGAAAACTATGTATTTCAATGATACTATCAATAAGTGTTCTGATTTGTCACAAGATTTAAGAAGGTTGGATGTGGAAAGCTTTTGGGGATTGTATCTCATCACTGGAACAGTATCATCTATGGCTTTAGTCATTTTTCTTTCACAAGCCTTACACAATTTCATCAAAGGTCCCAGTTATTCAAGGAAAAAGATTAGTGTTTGCAAATCTATCAAATATTTTACAAAGTATATATATCAAGAGCAAGTTTCATCCCAAGTTTTCTCATTGGAAATGTTAAAGGAGAACAACAATTCTTCTAATACAAAGGAGAGCTCAGGTGAACATTATGAATTAGATGTAATTGTTATGGATGATGCAAACAAAAGCATGGTGACTCAAACTTCCTCCTTTGCAAATCAAGAGATAATAGATGAGGTTATCCACCCAAATCCATGAAGGAGAGAAAGTTGGCATGGGCTACTCGTTAGACATACCCATTACTAACTGAAAAAGCAAATATATATTGCTTTCTTATAGTAAGATCTTATGTAATTGTTGGCTTGTCTTTTTATGGGTACTGTTCAATCTTATTTAAAAAACTTGTAAATTGTTGTAGTTTATAGAGTTCTTTATTTGTTCATTTCAAGCCCTTCCAAAATTATAATCTTTATTTAATAATTGATTTTTAAATTAAATTTAAAAATTAAAAATGATATATTTGCTTGTATAATTTCACTTTCTTCTTCATTCACATTTCAACTTTTAAATCTTCTACTAAATTAATCTACTCTTTAAATAAAATCTTTAAAATATATACTCACTAATTAAAAATTAAATAGGATCACTAATTAAATATATACCAGGTCTATATTTTTTTAGTTCATAATGGGTACCCATTTTGATTGGGTGGATGTTTAATCTCAGGCCTTGATATTCCTAAACAAGCACCTATTCCTAGTGAGTTTTTTAGCTTGACACATCCAATAGAATCAAAGGCTAAACAAAAGATATCTAAGCATTGGATTCTTGTTTGAAAATTTTCTCATCATAAAGGAGAGTGAGAAATGAATTATCATTCAAATGAATATTGAAGGTGAGAAGAGAATTGAGAAGGCCAATACTTTGACAAGGTTCTAAGAAAAAAAATTCTAGAAGATGTAATGTCCCATCTTTAATTAACTTGATTTTTTGGTCAAATTGATTGTTCTTATATTTCCCATGGGTTAAGGATAAATTTATAGGGAAATAAATTTAAGTAAAATTTATTATTTGGACCCAAATTAATTAGTATTTATCAATTTTATAAAAGGGACCAAGTAATTAATAAAATATTATTATTATTGTGTATTTTTCCAAAGAAGAACATGATGACCTATGGATGTGAAATAATTTTAACTCCCAAATCATTTGGCATCTTCTTTTATGATAGTTTCTTTGGTAGGGTTATGACATGTGACATGATAACTCATAAATGAGAAGTTACTGTAACATAAGAAAAAGAGAACCTTGAGTTTAATGACTAAAACCTGGGACTACTTTTTGCTCCTTTTTCAAACGTACATTAGTATGCAAATCAACAAGGTGTTTATATTGACTTTCAACCATGAAGGTGAGCCAATCAAACCTAATCTTGTTCCTTGAATAATTGACAAGATGTAGGGCTTCAAATGCAACAATGGCCAATTTGTCTTCAAGAATCCTTCAATCCTCTTCAAACCTAAGATTTGCACATTCAGAAAGAGAAGAGGTGTTCCATTTAGGGGATTCCCTTAGTCAAACCTTGTGTAAGTGTTTCCACTTCCACAATGGAAATGCTAATGATAAATGGATAAAAAATAGGAAGGAATGATGAAATCACAAAGTGCTACAACTTACCACCCTTCAATGGCTTCTTTGAAAGACAAAAGTCTTACACATTACCTGAAGATCTTGGATATTTCTCTCTTAAATGCTTGAATTGTTTGGATACCTATAAAAGGGGTTAGTCTTAACAAAACAATGATAATATGACAACATGAATTCACATACACTTTGATGTGATACTTGGATCTTGAATTGTTGCAATAAATCACTGCAATACTACTCTTGACTTCCTCTTGAATTCTCTTAATGTTCACCTTTCTAAATAATCTCACTTAGATTTCAAATGATGCAATAACTAGGTATTTATAGGCATTTCTCTAATTTCCCAAAGTCTAAATCCCAATAGCCAACATTTACAATTTGAATTTTGAATGTTAAAATGCTGATACCGACATATCTAAAATTGGTTCCTAAAAAAAATAGGGGGTGATGGGTCTTGGTCCTATTTTCCAGGATATTAAGTGTTAGGAGAAAAATATCAATTGGATGCATTTGTTCAATGCTTGCATTTTCTCGAAAAGTGGTACAAATGGGCTATAAAATGCATAATCTAGGAAGTTAAGGACCCAATTAAGATCAATAATTTAAGGGGGACAAAACATAGTGAAAAATGATCAATGGTGACAATTTACGATGCTACATTTAGCCCCCACTTTAGTGAGAGTATGAACTTATGCTCAAAATCACATTAAAATAGAAAATATATGTCAAGAGGGGTCTAATTGCCCAAATATTGAAGAAATAGGATGACGAAGGATCAAGGGGGAGTGCACAATCCACCAAGATCTAAGATACCATGGTAAACCAACATAAGCACAAAGGAACACACATGTATGAAATGAAACAAGCCAACATACACAAACATACATGTCAGAAAAACACAAAGCATACATGACAAAAATGCATGACCTAACATAAAATGTAATGACAAAAAAATGAACAAAAACATGATGTAAACAAAAAGAAAACACATAGAAAACACACAAAAGACACACAATTAATCACAAGGTTAGTACTAAAAGGATTCAATTTAATAAGGCAAAGATACCTTAGTCTTAAATTGTCTTGAAAACCAAATGTCATCCATCAAATAAATTTTAGTGAAAGAAATTCTCCCATGAGGATTAGCAAGTTA
Source organism: Sequoia sempervirens (assembly GCA_007258455.2). Lineage (NCBI taxonomy): Eukaryota > Viridiplantae > Streptophyta > Pinopsida > Cupressales > Cupressaceae > Sequoia > Sequoia sempervirens. The sequence goes on from VDFB02392249.1 coordinate 189,409, forward strand.
CATTATGCTACATCACTCATGAGCTACATGGATCTATTGGATAGAAGGTTGTGTTATGCTAGGTGTACATACATTATGATGGGTTCCACAAGGCTAGCAAGTTGCATGTTATTCTCTAGAAACTCATGAAACATAGCTCTATTGGCAAGAAAGTTGTGTTATGATATGAGACTATGTTAAGGAGTTCATAACTCACACCATAGAAAAGTCCAATATTTTCTAGGTGAATTTAAAATTGGAAGGCACACGTGCTAGTGAAGTTAGATATTCACTAGGTGAGCCCCCAAGATAAGGTAGCAAAATGAGAAACACACTAGGTCTAGTGAAGTCTACTATTCACTAGGTGTGCACCCATGTCAACCATGCCAAAATTTATACTCCCTAATAACTCTAATAAGGTGCTACAAAATGATCAAGATGATATGCCAACACAACACTAAGTTTGATGCCTATGAACTAGGTGAAGCAAAAATTCCAAACTCGCCTAAGGAGGTGCAAAAAATAACCTAAGTCCAAGCACATAGAAAAAACAAGATAAGGCCAAAACCTTAAGGGGTGTTATAACAACAACACCAAAAAAGGTGATTTATAAAAAATAACAAACTCGGACTTTTCTCAAAATATGAAAGGTCATGCCTTAGGGAACATCACACATGACATCACCACTAAGAGAGGACAAGTAGAGAAATAAAAAGAACCTTAGGGAATACTAGCCATGGCATTACCAAAAAGGGTAACATCATTTACCAAGAAAAGATACACACTTAGGGGATATCAAGCCTAATATCACCACAAAAGGAGACACAACATTGATTGAGAAGGCCACACTTTGAATTCCAAGGTTACACTCCCTAGGATATGTATGCTATCATCTCTAAAAAGGGGCCATTTCATCTGCAAATAATGAGTGGGGGACTATATGCCTCCCCCCCTTAAAATGTTAGTGTATTTGCTACACTAACATTTTAAGGATATACTAAGGGATCCCTTGCTAGAAGAAATGCACATAACAAAAATCTACTAAATCCCTCACCCCCCAAGTGTAGGGACAAAGGGTGATGATATGTTGCTCCTTGTGAAAAAAAAAAATGATTACATAAAGCCTGGTTTATGTCCCCATTTATGATAGTGAGCATATTATGATACTACAACTACCACATGACAAGGAGCAAAAACTAATACTATTTTTCATGATTGAGTGAAGGTCTTTTTGATGTTTTTGTTATTTGGGAAGGACAATAGCCAATACCTCTTGTTTTTTCTTGCGTGTTAGTATTTATGGGAACAATGATACCATGGTCTCTTACACCACATTCTTTACCAGTATAGCAAAGTTGTTTTAAAAGTTCATAAAATATTTCATAAATAGCTTCTATTTCTTACAAAGAAGGTGTTTCATAACCACTTTCATCATATGTGGATGTGCATTTTGTGTTTTCCTCTTTGATAGAAGTTGTGAGTGATTCAATGATAGATTATGTTGATATCATTGTATCTTCTTTCTCTTTCTTTGATTATGATTGTGTAATCTTGTACTCCCCCATGAATGTAGGTGTGAAATCTAATGATCCCAAATCATCATCCAAAAAATTTGTTACCAATTAAAGGAACTTATCTTTATCTTCACTTTGCAAAGGTTTGACTTTTGTAGTTGGTGTCAATGTTCTAAGAGGATTCTTCATTCTTGTTTAAGTTTGTAAACAATTTTCAGATTTTGGATTAGGTTTTATCATGCAAAACCTATTGTTGTATATGTATTTCATTGAATGGTGAAGCATTGAAGGAAATCCTTTCATTTCATAAATCCATGGTCTACCCAAGAGAAGATTATATGAAAGATCATACGGCGTGACATGGATAGGAGTTTGCAATACAACCTTACCAACATTTACAGTTAATGTTATCACACCAAGTGGTTGTTTTCCCACATCATCAAAACCATAGCTGGATAAATCAAATAGTTGAATTTTAGTCTTATCTGTTCCAATTATATCCCAAAGGTTCACACTACAAATGTTAAACCTTGATTGTCAATAAGGGTACGCCTAATCCCAACCTGTTAATAATAGTCATTATAATTAAAGCATCATTTTGTTTTTGTGTTTCCAAGGGGGGTAATTCACTTTCATGAAAGATAGTATCCACATTACCCAAATTCATACCCTTAATTAAGGTTGATACATCATTTGGATGAGCATTATGAGAGAAATATTTCTGCAAAGCATTTTGAAGCATGCCATGATAAATAGGTGATGTTTGAATCAAATCCCACAAGGATATCTTAATAGGAGTGTTACAAAGTTGCTCAACAAGATCAAATTATTTACCACTACACTATGAAATGTTAGGTGTGATTGGGACATATGGTTGAGGAAATGGAATTAAAGTTGGAGTTTATTTGGGCTTCTTATTTTTTCTAGTGTTATATATGTGAGCTACAGTATGATAACATGGTTGCTTTGACACATGATTACTAGTAGTTTCTCAAAGCTTAGGATATGGCCATGAGGTTTAGGAGGTCCTATAATGAGAGAAGGTTCAAAAATTAGAGGGATTTTAGGAGGTACAAAAGGAGTTTTAGGAGGTCCAATAATGAGAGGAGATCTAATAGTCACTTTTCCATTCATAACTTTAATGGATTTGAATTATTGTTGATGTTCTTCTATCGAGGGGGAATCTAATGTCACGTTAGCATATTCATCAATGCATTCCATAAATGTATCAATAATTTCATCCTTTTATCCAATAATATATTCCCAAGTAGGATAGATAAGGAGAGAGAAATAGACAAGCTTGTCATGATGATCAATGATTGGATCTTCTAACACCAAGATACCTTCTTCCCAAGTAGGAAAGGTGTTAGGAGAAGAATAAACATGATTGTCATGATTTTCAAATATTTTATTCTCTTTCTCCAAGCTAACCTCTAAAATGAAGAAAATAGTGTTTCAACTTTTTGGGAGATGGAACTAAAGGGGAATTAGGGATCCTATACCTATTTCACTTATGTTTCTATTGATGCCAAAATTTGACAAGGTAACAGTTCCTTATGGGAAACTCAGTTTATGGGGGACCTTTTGCGCTAAACTGAGTGACCTTCAGGTTTTTAGAGAAGCCGACTTCTTCTATAATGGGGTTTTGGAAAGGGAAAATGAAATAGATATAATAAAATAAAGTCTAACCTAAGGAAATGCACAAGACTTAATGATAGACATGATAAATCATAGATCTAAGGGCCCGATTGGTATTTGTAGGGTTCCAAAATTAAGTAGAAACTAAAAATTAAAGCACAAACAATCCATTTATTGACATAAAATAACATTGCATGCATTCCTACTACCAAGAAGAGTCATTATACATGATCTAGATCAAAAAACTTGCATCCAATTTATATAGAAGTTCTCAAATGAAACGTTCAGACAATAGCAACATAGTTTACAGTTTAATCAAATAGCATGAAAGAACAGAAAGGTCGAACAATTGGCACAGTCTAAAATTCTTTTGTAATAAAATAAAACAGTAATAAAGGCATGGTGTTTTTTACTAAAACCAGTGTTCCTTCAAAATTCTAGACACTTTTCTGACAACAGAAAAAAATATATATAGTAGAAAATTCCCACCACTTCGGAGAGCAGCAACATAAAAGATTTTGCGATCCATGGCAATGATGCAGAAATAAGAATAATCCCCAAGTCATTGCAACATAAAAGATTTGAAACCAAGCATCTGGTCATTCCAGGCATAGGTGCATCTCCTGCAAATGATGGAGGTGGTCCTGGCAAGGTTAAACAGACAAGTGTCACCATCCCATGCAAATGATTATGACATGTGGTGGCCAATTGCAACATTTGGTTTGCCTGATTCATTGCCCGAATATGAGATCCACTGAAGAGGAACATGGTATCATTTTGTTGCCCGTGTGAACCTTTATCTCTCACCGCTGAAGACTTGCGCCAAGGCTACACGTGTTGAGTGGACAGAGCTCTATCCAAAAGTGGAGGAAACAATCATTGGATGGGCACAAAAGAGACATGTGGAAGCATTTCACTGCCTACAGTTGTTATTTCATCCTCTCACTGAAATATTTGTGAAGAGTAGACACGTAGCAAGAGTGCATCGTAGACAAAAATTATGGGGCCCACCAAATTTCTTTGGGAATGAGAGCTTCATGGCACTCGAGTGGAGCCCGATGAGGAAGAAAAAAGGAACAATCAAAATGGCCTCCAGCTACGACACGTGGAAGTATAGTGGGGATTCCTGAGATGCAAAAGGGAGGGAAACCCTCAGGGTACATAGAGTAGACACGTGGAGGGGGAAGCAGACCTTAATAAAGGCCAAGTATATTTCCTGTGATGCGCAGGTCGATACCTAGAGTAAAATACACCTGAAGGGAGCTCATTGAATATTTATTAATAGTTTCATTAAATAATACCCTAGAGATCTCAATCTAGGGATGCAATTAGGAAAAGAGATCTACAATAGGGTGTCCTAGGGGTGTGATTAAAGATAAAAGGGGGTTCACTACTAAGCAAAACACTTAGAAAGACAAGAAATGAAAGTAACATGAAAAAAAATGAACTCAAATCAAAATAGCAAACTAGAGATAAACAAAGGTGCACCTGAAAAACTGAAAATGCTTGAAAAAAAGTATACAATCTCAAAATTATGAATTTTGAAGCACACTAGGACTCATATGCTAGTAGGGGCGATTTAGTCCCAATGTAGGGTTTCGGGCAGAAATTGGAATCTGCAATTGGTAAATCAGGATCTACAGAAAAAGTTTGAAAATTGATATACTGGGACTCATATGCCAAGAGTGGTGATTTAGTCCTGGTATTAGGATTGATCTAAAAATATAATATCCTCTAGTGATCTCCTGTAGCTTCTCTCCTTTCTGATCTCTAAGCCTGAAACACTAAATTCTGATCTATAGGTGACTTTCCATGATCTTGCAAGAAAGGTGACAACTTTAACAACTTTGCAACTTTGAAAAATTTCTCCAATCTTGCTCTTCAATGGATATTCAACCTAAATCTTCAAATCACACATCAAATAGAGGGAAAAATGTTGTTTTGTTAGTGGATAGGGGTTTACCTTGGTGAAACCCCATTTTGGTAATTAAACCTTGAAATGAATAGAAATAAAATGAAGGAATGATGAATGAAAAAATAAGCTATGTTGCAACTCATGAAACCCCTAGAACAAAGGTTTCCATCTTGTATGTAATGGCTAGCATGAATGTAGATCTTGACTCTTGATTGTATGTTATGGATCTTGACTTGAATTCTTGCTTGAATCATGAA
>VDFB02392250.1:0-49150 GCA_007258455.2 Sequoia sempervirens
AAAGATGTTGAGGAGATTCCTTGAAGAAAGTAGCTGCTAGAAACTTCATTTGGTTACCTAGAATGATGGGCGCCTTTTCTTAGCAGGGGCTCTTTTGCCTTGATTTCCATCAGTTTATCCTGCGTTTTACGTGTTTGAATGATCAACAGCTGTCGTCGTTTGATGCATCTCGTAGACTGGCGAACAAGTTCGTTGCGAAGCTGGGCTGATGTCGGAGAGATCACCTGAAGACAGGATAGCTCAACAACTGACATCTGGACCATCTAATTCAAGGGCGCCCCTAGTTAGCAGGGGCTCTTTTTCTCATGTTTGATTGTCATTTTGATAGCACTTGCATTGCAGCATCTCTCGACCTCACTTACGTTTCCCAATTATTGGTGAATCAGGTGACCGTGCTTGACGATGCGCCAGAAAGCCACTAGAAACATGAAGAAGATGACTGCATTGGTGAAGGTTGATGACTGTTTTGGACTCTCTAGATTCAAGGGCACCCCTAGCCAGCAAGGGCGCTTTTAGCCACAATTCCATCATTTGCTTTGAAAAATTTCATCTCTTTGTGCTTGACGTTCGCCGTGCATCGTGACTATTTTGAGCATTGTTGTTTACGACGCGTACATGTGTATTTTTGCAATCACCTTCACTGTGCTGTGTGTACGGGTGTTGGAAAAATGACTAAGGCATTTGACTGCACAACCTCCTCTTGGTAGCAAGGCGTGCATTCTCCAGACTAGTCAAATTTTTAGCATTTTTCACTTTTTTAAAATCCCCTTCATCGCAGAGTATCTTTTCAAGCATTTTCGCCATGGTTTCTTCGTTGAAGCTTTCTGAAATATCCCGAACCAATTTTTTTCAATTTTCAATTACAATAAGCAATGCAACACACATCCGTTAGGGTTAGCACTTAAACCAAAACGATGCGGAATACAACTCTAACCAAGAATGTACACTAGGATCCCGAGATGGGCAAGGTGTGAGCATAAGGTCAGAGGATCTCAATGCATGTTGAAAAGTAACTCTAACCAAGAATGTGCCCAAGATGGACGAACATATGGTCATAGGATCACTACCAACTACAATTGCTGAAAGTAAACTCGACGCCAAGCATGTGCTTTCAAACCCAGAATGGGAATGGAGCTACCATATGGCGGAGATTCTAAGTATTACAATGCAACTCAAATGTAAATAGGCGGCAAGCCAGCCTCTTCCACTTATTCAATGGGTATTACAAAGCATGGAGAGCAAGATTAGAAGAAATGCTGACAGTACTACTGTTCAACTTACAATACGACGAAGAATGCCTGCCAAGAGCATAAGATTAGAACTAAACAGTGCTGCAACAAAATAGAAGACTCTCCCTTGCTCATCAATAGTACCAAGACCAATAACTCCACTGAAAATACCAATCTCAAAGTTCTGATTTGTGACAGACTTGCTCTTTTGAATACTAAATCAGCAACATAGGAAACCATTAAAATGCTCACTACTTCCCCAATTCTCACCCAAAACGCATGAAACTTAATGCAAAGTGCTCCTATTATGAAGGCGCCTAAGAATGTATCACAAAACTGTCCCTAACAGCTGATATTTATTTTATGCACAAACTCCAATGAGACCCAGATGGTATGGCCCTTAGTGAGGAGCAATTTCCTCAAATAAAATTCAGTTCTTCATTAAAAAATATGTAACTTATCAGATATGGGCGCCCTTTCCAAGGAAACACAATGAAACAACACCCACAACCAGAATATTTTTATTTTCAACTATATGAATGAAACTACAGATCAGCCATGATATCAGCAACTCCAGATTTTTGATACAATATGCAAGAAACAAAACTATAATGCAAGCAAATGCTACAAAGAAAACCTCACTACAAAATCTCTCAACAATAAGAAAACTTCTCCACTAGGTGCTATCTCTCAAGCACGAAGTCAAGCCAAGGCTAGGAGGCATTCATTCCTCGAAGCAGTCCAACAACCATTTCGGCAACATAACAATACTCAAGATATCAGATACCAAATGAAGAGCAAAGGTTGGCATTTATAGATTTTGAGAGGAACTTCTAGAAGCTTCAAGAAGGCGCCAAATATTCAAATTTGAATTTGCTTTATCTCCCTCCAAAGGTGGCGTCCATTTTCCAAGGTAATATTTGACTTTTAACTTTTTAAAAATAACCTTCCTCTCAAGTAGGCGTCCCACTTCACCAATAAATAATTTGGCCTTAGGAAAATATAAATTATCTCCTGATGAGATAATCACCCTTGAAGTCCCCCTTTTAAAACAACTTAAAGTTGCAATGCTAAGCCAAGGGGTTATAATATTATAATATAACATTATTTTAATTAAAATACTTATCTCTTCAGAAAATGCATCAAAAGGCCAAAACAACCATACCAACTGAACTGAAGCCAACAGGACCACTGCCAAAAATAGAATTTACTAAAAATAGTAAATTCAGAAAGTTGCTCGGATCAAAGTGCTTGCGATACCATTGCGAAGCTTTCTGAAAACCCAAAAAGAAACATGATCAAAATCCCAAACTCTAGAGGTGTAGCCGTCATAACTTACTAAAATAGTAAGTGGAAAGTTGTCGATCGATTGCATGCCATACCTACTGAAGCTCGAAAAACCTAGAAGGAATCCATAATCCAAACAACCAAACTCCAACATGCAAACCCCTGAATCTTCAAAAGAACCCACCAAGCAGCCGGAAACCCTAATTCTGCCTTTAACTAGTTGACAACACACTGAGGATAGGCCATCAATCACTAAAAAGTGTAGTGCTAAGGAAATGGGATGCGCAATCCGCCCTTCCCAAAATTGCTTGTCCTCAAGCAATACCACCACAACTCCCAAAAAATTAAGAATGATCCATACCAAAACAAGTATGATCCTAGGTTCCCAAGTCCGTCTCAGGAAGGACCCACCATGCCGATGCTGCACCACTCTGATCACATCACTGAAAACATCATGCCAATGCTGCACTAACCTTCCTTGTAACTCCCCAGCATCAAAGTCAACAATATCAACCATACCACTGTCAACCACAATTCTAAGCAAGAAGAAAGATAGGCTACTCAACTCAAAATCAATCTCCCCAGCATACCTCCACATGGTAACAAACGAAGCCCTGATGGAAAATGTGACATCTTCAAATCTTCTTGCAAAGAGGAAAACCATCCTTTGCAAGAGCTCAACAAACTCATACTCACGTCTCCTCATGGAGCTACTATGCACCAACTGAATTATACTGACACCACCAAGAAGGCTTCTAATCACTCTTACAGTTCCAACTCCAAAAGTCTCAGAATGAAAAGCTAGAGCATGTGGTAGTTCGCTGTCCCGAACCAGTATAGTAAAGAAACTATCAAGATTTGCTTCACAAACCTCCATAAGGTGAACTCCGAGAATAGGGTAAGTGTGAAGGAACAAATAATCTTTGTTGTTCAAGGCTGAAGTCATCGAAGTACAATCTGATTTTAGTACTTCACACAAGGAAAAACAACAGCACCAATGGAATTTCCAAGTGTGAGTATATGAGATGAGCATTGAGTTGCAAGATAACACCTCCAAAGTGGCCGGAAAATACACTAGAGCAACCTCCAACTGAAAACTACCACCTCTTAGACCGAAAGTGAAGAACCCACTCTCCTGAATGAAAGTAACTCCACATGTAAGGTGGCTGGTCTGCCTCCAACCAGCAAGCTCGTGTCTCAAAATCTGCCCTTGTCTTAGCCGAAAGTCACTCCCCAGAGCAACCGATTGTTCATATCTCCAACCCATACTCAAAATTTCTCTCCAATCCATTTGTTGATGAACAAACGAAACCATCAAGTGGCTGGAAAAGAAGGGAACAATATCAACAAAACTGGAAATTTGATCCTTATCCCTTCAAAAGTCCTTTCCATATGTAATAAGCTCCATCAACCTATGTTGAGAATCCCAAGCATGGATACCCAACTGAAAGTGATTTTCAACATTTTGAAAAGAAATCTCAACGCACTCCCCAGTGCTAGTGAGAATCAAGTGCATTCTCTTAAAACTGATGTCCCGCCTAGTGAATCCTTGAAGCTTAACCATGAAAGCTTCAACAACATTGGAGTATGACACATAGAGTGGCTTCAAATTCAACTCCCAAAACTGACTAGTATGATCCAAAACATCACTCCACCCAAGGGAGGGATTATCAAGAATGCAACCACCAAGTTCTGGTCCATTTTTCTTCCATGCCTTTTGGATAGTAGGTCTGAAATCTTCACTCCTTGCTACTGTAATGAAGTTACCAACAGCTACCAAGACTTGTCTCATCAACATCTTGATGTCGAAGATAATGAAATGCTGTTGGATTTCTTCCAGATTGCTTGTGCTGCGAACTGAGGAAAACCCTCTTCATTTGGGCTGGTTTCGGTGGTGAAATATCCACATTAGTCAGATTGTGAGTGATTCTATAGTAGGGATCATATAGAGCTTCAAGGAGTTTGATTTTTGGTGATTGAAAATGAAGATTTATTAGTATTTTTGAGGATTTTTCTGGTGTGGTTTGCTTGCTTTTAGTTTGGTGTGATTTAATGAAGGTTTTGGTGTGATTTTCATCAATTTCTGGGCACTTTGGTTTTCGACCTGAACCTGGTTTTATGCTTATATCTCACGAAGGGTTTGGAGTTTCAAAATGGGTATTGTTTCATTGGAAGACTCATCTCCTGCTGATCATTTCAAGTACAAGTTTGCAATTTTTGGTTGAGATTTGGATTTTTCTAGGGAGGATCAAACCTTTCTAGGGGGACGCCTTGTTGCTGCTAAAAACACCAGTTTGTGACCTGCACATTGAATAGGCACTAGTGGTTGCGTATTGAGGTTTATTGTCTAATCGTTGGGTGTTGGAAAACAGGGAGTTTGAGCCAAGGAATATTGTTGCAGACTGGTGTACTTTGGAAGCTTAAAATATGCCTTATGCTACTTTGCCCAAGTCTGAAATTGTTATGTATTTTCTGATATTTGTCTTGTAAAATCTGAACTTTATGATAATGGAGTCAGAATGTTAATAAAGGCAAAAAACCTCTCTTTCTTGCAAATTATCTAGTTATTTCTCTTTGCAATCTGTTATGTATATCTTGGCATGCTTCAAACTCAATGATATATGAAAAACATCAAACAAGGAAACTCAGAAAACATTGAAACAGCAGTTGGGAAAAACAAAAAAAAATGAGGGGTTTATGTTACAAACTAAGGCCCAACCACTACACCAAAAGACTGGCCTAGTAGTGAGGGCGGCTACCTAGGGTGTTAAGGGTGGCAACCAGGGAGGATCTTTCACCACCAAAGCCACCACCGGAGAATCTGGGGCCTTACACAAACCCAATGGACACGTGGCCGCCGGGGCACATCACCCACGCACAGGGACATTACAGCCCACCATGCTCTACGGGTCTCGACCTCGAGACCTTGGCTTTGATACCACTAAGGCCCAACCACTACACCAAAAGACTGGCCTGGTAGTGAGGGCAGCTACCCAGGGTGTTAAGGGTGGCAACTAGGGAGGATCTTTCACCACCGAAGCCACCAACAGAGAATATGGGGCCTTATGCAAACCCAATGGACACATGGCCGCCGGGGCACATCACCCGCGCACAGGGACATTACAAAGCCATAGGAGATTATTAGCGTCGATGTGTAGAATTTTTTTCAAAAATTGCTAAGCTTCTCCTTCAGCAACAACATCCTCATTTTCTTTGTGTGGAGTGGTTTGAGCTACAGAAAGTGATGACATGAGGGCGCGATAAAGCATACACTGGGGTCTGGTCATTTTTGTGATCAGTTTTAAGTCTATTGATTCCTCTCCTTTCCATGAATAGAATTTGATAACCATCGTATAAATGTTAATGCCTAAGTGGTGGAATTCATCACATTTGTCACTATGAAAGGTAAAGGACGTGGTAATTAAGATGCTGTGAGAGTGAAGTTGTTTGTGTTTTGTTTGAATGTTCACATAGACTGCATGTTTTTCTTTTAAAAAGGGGTGTTTTGACTCTAAAATATGAATTGATGCACTTTCTGGAAGTTGTGTGTATGTCAGGCTATGTTTGAAGCATTCTTCAGATTCTTGTCTCAGTAAGCTACTGTCAGATTCTAGACTCAGCAATCATTCCATGCTTAGAAAATCAAGGGTGTTTGTGAAAAAATAATTTTCTAAGCTGAGTTATTCCTTCCTGTTTCTTGGACGTGAGGTTGAAGTTTTCAAAGTTTTATATCTGTTCTTGATTTGAGACATGTTTTGGATATATTGGTTTTGAAATCAAAATTGCAATGCTGAGAAGATTTTATGGTACTGAAGTTGGTGCTTTAGCAATTTGGAATTGGTGCTTTAGCATCTTGGAGTTGGTGCTTCAAGAAGAGTTGATGCTCTCAGTGTGTTGGAGCTCTCAACAAGTTGGTGCTCACTTTTGTAATCTAGGTTAGTGCCCATTTTTGGTTAATGAAAGCTATTGATTTGTCGTGGTTTTTTACCCCAAAGGGTTTTCCACGTGAAAATTTGTGTTCTCCTTATTGATGCTTGCTCTTATTGTTTACATTGTTGATTCCGATGGTTTTTAGTTTTAAAAGTTTAAAATATTAATTCCCCCTCAAAGGTGACTGAAAAAGTCGTGAATAGAAAAAACGATGGCAGCTTATTAGTTAGTCTTGTCAACTTTTGGTTAGAGGATGGCTCATGGTTTTATTTTCTCAAAAAATCATGTTCATTCAATCCATTGTCGTGTATTCTTCTTTATGTGTTGGAGCTACATTTTGCTAAAAAAGTTGAGTTTGTGGGTGTGATGGTGCTAAGAGATGTTTTTGTGGATGTGGTAAAATATCTTTTGTATCTATCATTTGAAGTGTATGCTATGATTGGATGCAAGAGTTTATACCATATGTTATTGTTACCCGATTTTCACCTACGGGCTCAATCAGGCTGGGCAATCTATGTTTTCAAGTGTTCATGAAAGCCAAATGGAGGAACATTTGCGTCAAAGGTACATATTTTCTAACTTGTTTGCTTCTTGCGCAGCTGCAAGGGAAAATTATGTTTTAAATTCGGCACGTGGATTAAATGTGGTTCCCACAAGGGTTGAGCCTAGCGTGTAGGAGTTCAGTATCTTATTGGGAGGGTCTTCATCTTATGTTTATTCCTTGCTTTCCCCTTTCTGTTTTGTTTTCCTTGTGGCCTTTTCTTTTGTTCTGTCGGAGGCGGAGTCGGACTGAAACCAAACATTGGAACTTTTCCGAAGTTCCAGTTTCTGTTTTTGTTCCGGTTCCGCGCTTTTGTGCGTTTGTTTTCTTTTGACCTTGCGTTTGACCGTGGGGTGGTTTTTCCCTTTGTTTCTTTCTCCTTGCCTTTTTCCCCTTTTTTTTGTGTATTGGCGGAGGCGGGATCGGGACTGGAACTGAACTTGGAACTTTTCTGAAGTTCCAGTTCCAGGTTTTTCTCCGCTTCCGCCCCCGCTGGTTTTCTCTCGGGATCGGTTTTCGTTTCGATCCCGTTTGTGTTTTGTCGGCCTTTGGTCTTTGTTTTTTGTGTGCCTTGGGTTTGTTCTTTTCCTTGGGCATTTTCTTTGTTTTTCTGGACCCGAGACACGGACCAGAACCGAACTTGGAACTTTTCCAAAAGTTCCAGTTCCTGTTTCTGTTCCGGTCCCGGTCCCGGTTCCGCCCGTTCTTCTTTTCTTTGTTTTTTGCCAGTGATTGAGGGATGTTTCCTTCTCTTCGATCTTCCATATGTTTTTCTTTCTTCCTTCTTTCTTTGTGTGTCGTCAGAGGCGGGGCCGAAACTGTAACTAGATCTGGACCTGGGAGGGTTTCAGGGTCTCGTTCCTGTTCCAACTCCGCCCTCACTATGTTACGCCCGAGATCGGTTTTGGTTCCGATCCCGCTTTGCTTTCATTTGTTTGGGGTTTTCTATACTTTGGTGGAGGCGGAGGCGGAGCGGGGGATGGACTTGGAAGTGTTGGTTAGTCTTGTTTTTAGTTTCCATCCCGACTCCGACTCCGACTCCGCCTTTTCTTTTTGAAATGCTCGAGTCGCCAAGGCATTTTCGGTCGTTGTGAGTTTTTCTATCTTTCTCCGCTTGGGAAAAGCTATCGCCGACAATTGTTCACAAGGTTAGCGTCGGTGTGATGTCTCACTGACGGAGCGATAGTCTTGCCGATGGTTTTGGATATCGGTATGACTCTTTGGGGCTCGCTGTGATGTCTGGCCGATAGCGATAGTCTGGGCGACAATTTTGGGACATCGATATAACTTTTGCATTCGATATGAGGTCTCACCAACAGTGGTAAGTTATACCGATAGTTGTTGTAGAGCATTGTAGGCATCGAGGAGGCACGGCTAGTGTCTCACCGACATGTGATTCTGTTTGAACGACCTTTTGACCGCTTGAAAATCTTACGTGGTGTCTGTTCAACCAATCGGAGGAAGCTAAGGGCGAGCTGTTGGCGGTTTGACTTTTGTGACCGTTCCCGAGAAGAGGTCAACAGATTGCGAGAGGTACGAATCTACTCTGTGATCAAGGGTGATGATCGGTTCAGTGACTCAGTGGTGTTCGTCTGTAAGGATCTAGACAAGAATGTCAGATGCTGCTTCTCAAGCGGGGTCGACTTGCAGAAAGATCTAGAACAAGAGGAGAGAAGAAAGTAAGAAGCCGCGAGTCACAATGACAGCTGGGAGGTCTACCGGCAAAGGTAGATCGACATTAATGACCATGCTGTAGAGCATTCAAAGCGGCTCTGATGAAGCTCTCGAGGTTGGACACGAGGGCTGGGAGTTAATGCGATGGTTGCAAAAGATCTGAAGGCCATGCCTGGGAATGATCTTTCACCGACATGAACAGGGTAGGCACATTTAATACCTCATTGACTTTATTCCAAAACTCTTCTAGGGCCGACGTGTTCAGGCACCGACTCATTTTTGTAAGCCCTAAGGCAGGGGTCGACACTTTTTGGTTTTGCGGTATATATGGCATTTTTCCCTCTTTGTAAAGGGAGAATTCTTGGTTAAGAGATTGTTGAAAGAGCATCATTCAGACTTTGTAACTCATTTTTATGAATACTACATTTTGTAATACAAAAAAAACTCCTTTTTTCTCAATAGAAAGTCATTTCCTTCACCGATTTCCTTTGTTGTTTAGTATTGGTTGTGAGTTGCCTGATAAAATTTTGTGTAATCCTTTATTTTATTAGATTCCTTCAGTACTGAATGCAAAGAATATTATGTCATAGTGCAGGTTTATTTTAGTGATCTCTTTCTATTGCATTTATATCTGTGAAAACGTCATTGTTTTCCTTGTGTTAAGCATTAGAACAGTCAGAACCTTGCATAGAATCGCTTTTGCAGACATAAATCTCTGTGTTGTGAGATTGTTTAGCTTTATTGAGACTTCTGTGAGTTTCAACAGTCTTGTCAAATTTTATCTTTGGTGTATCACCTGTTAGTGATAAGTTTCAAATTTCAAGCATATCCTTCTTACTCTTTTCTTTGTCATTTCTTAGCATTTTCAAGTTACCTTAAGGGGAACCAGCCCATAATCTGGAGGTCCACTTCATTCCCGGGTCACCCACAACCTCGAAGTGTTCCCATGTGTCAATAGGTTGCTACAGCTCATAGCTTAGCAAGGGCGCTAACTTTATTTGACAACAGTTATGTTTAGTTTGAAATTGTGTTGGAGCCGTATGAGATTATGGGGGTTGATGTGTAGAATGGTTTTCAAAAATTGCTAAGCTTCTCCTTCAGCAATAACGTCCTCATTTTCCTTGTGTGGAGTGGTTCGAGCTACTGAGAGTGATGACATGAGGGTGCGACAAAGCATACACTGGGGTCTTATCATTTTTGTGATGATCAATTTTAAGTCTATCGATTCCTCTCCTTTCCTTGAATAGAATGTGATAACCATTGTATATAATGTTAATGCCTAAGTGGTGGAATTCATTGCATTTTTCGCTATTCAAGGTAAAGGATGTGGTAATTAAGATGTTGTGAGAGTGAAGTTGTTTGCTCTTTGTTTGAATGTTCACATAGACGGCATGTTTTTCTTTTAAAAAGGGGTGTTTTGACTCTGAAATATGAATCGATGCATTTTCTAGAAGTTGTGTGTATGTTAGGTTGTGTTTGAAGATATCTTCAGATTCGTGTCTCACTAAGCTACTGTTAGATTCTAGACTCGACAATCATTCCATGTTCAGAAAATCAAGGGTGTTTGTCAAAAGTTAATTTTCTAAGTTGGGTATTCCTTCCTATTTCTTGGACGTGAGGTTGAATTTTTCAAAGTGTTATATTTGTTCTTGATTTGAGATATGTTTTGGACAGATTGGTTTTGAAATGAAAATTGCAGTTTTGAGAAGATTTTTTGGTATTGAAGTTGGTGCTTCAAAAATCTGGAGTTGGTGCTTCAACAATCTGGAGTTGGTGCTTCAACATCTTGGAGTTGGTGCTCACTTTTGTAATCTGGGTTGGTGCTCGTTTGTGGTTAATGAAAGTTACTGCCGTGGTTTTTTACCTAAAAGTGTTTTCTACGTCAAAATTTGTGTTCTCCTTATTGATGCTTTCTCTTACTGTTTACATTGCTGATTCTGATGGTTTTTATTTTTAAAAGTGTAAAATATTGATTCACCCCCCCCCTACCCTCTTACTATTTTTTGTGCTGATGGAATTGAGAGGATGTGTTGTCTTTTATTTTGAAAGGTGACTGAAAAAGTCGTGAGTATAAAAAGATGATGGCGGCTTGTTAGTTAGTCTTGTCGGCTTTTGGTTAGAGGACGGCTCATGGTTTTATTTGCTCAAAAAATCGTGTTCATTCAATCCATTGCCATGTATTCTTCTTTATGCATTGGAGTTACATTCTGCTAAAAAAGCCGAGTTTGTGGGTGTGATGGAGCTAAGAAAAGTTTTTGTGGATGCGCTAAAATAATTTTGTATCCATCATTTGAAGTGTATGCTATGATTGGATGCAAGAGTTTATACCATATGTTATGGTGAGTCTGAAATTGTGTTGGATCCATATGAGATTATGGGGGTCGATGTGTAGAATGGTTTCCAAAAATTTCTAAGCTTCTCCTTCAGCAATAACGTCCTCATTTTCCTTGTGTGGAGTGATTCGAGCTATTGAGAGTGATGACATGAGGGTGCGACAAAGCATACACTAGGGTCTTATCATTTTTGTGATGATCAGTTTTAAGTCCATCGATTCCTCTCCTTTTTGTGAATAGAATATGATGGCCATCATATAGAATGTTAACACCCGAGTGGTGGAATTCATCGCATTTGTCACTATGCAAGGTGAAGGACGTGGTAATTAAGATGTTGTGAGAGTGAAGTTGTTTGTGTTTTGTTTGAATGTTCACATAGACGACATGTTTTTCTTTTAAAAAGGGGTGTTTTGACTTTGAAATATGAATCAATGCATTTGTTGGAAGTTGTGTGTATATCGGCTGTGTTTGAAGCTATCTTCAGATTCGTGTCTCAGTAAGCTATTGTCAAATTCTAAACTCAGCAATCATTCCATGCTCAGAAAATCAGGGGTGTTTGTCAAAAAATAATTTTCTAAGCTAAGTTATTCCTTCTTGTTTCTTGGACGTGTGGTTGAAGTTTTCGAAGTGTTATATCTATTCTTGATTTGAGACATGTTT
Source organism: Sequoia sempervirens (assembly GCA_007258455.2). Lineage (NCBI taxonomy): Eukaryota > Viridiplantae > Streptophyta > Pinopsida > Cupressales > Cupressaceae > Sequoia > Sequoia sempervirens. The sequence goes on from VDFB02392250.1 coordinate 11,655, forward strand.
TGGATAGATTGGTTTTGAAATCAGAATTTCAGTGTCAAGAAGATTTTATGGTACTGAAGTTGGTGCTTCAGCAATCTCGAGTTGGTGCTTCGGCATCTTGGAGTTGGTGCTTCAAGTAGAGTTGGTGCTCACTTTTGTAATATGGGTTGGTGCCCATTTGTGGTTAATGAAAGTTGTTGATTTGCCATGTTTTTTTAACAGAAAGGCTTTTCCACGTGAAATTTTGTGTTCTCCTTATTGATGCTTTCTCTTATTGTTTACATTTCTGATTTTGATGGTTTGGAATCATAGTATGGAAGAAGCAAAATTTAACATTCAACTAGATTATTGACTTTACACACGAGGATTCCATTTGTTATGCTAGAGCAACAACAAGAAAGGTCAATTTGGACAGGTGAAGAGCTTAAAAATATTAAAACAGGAGCACAATGGATACAAAATTAACTATAATAGCAATAAGGAAGGTTTTGCATGGAAATATAGAGACTTGGATGGAATACCACCTATGTTGTGTGTTCATCACATTGGTTTATTACCATAAGCAGTACAACTAAGGAGGAGATACTACTGATTAAATACAAGGATGATACATGATCAATATGAGTGTATGCTAGATGCTAGTCTCAATTTTTACAAAGCACAAGTGAGTTGGTAGTGTAGGAAATTTTTACGCTCCATTTTCTAACTTTCCTCCCCTTTTCCAACTCTCCATGGCGTTTTGGTGCCTTAATGTTGATAACTGATCTAAGACATCTCAACTAAGGCTATTTTGTGCTTTTGATGAACTCCATTGTTCCTTGTTTTTAGCTTTTTCCCTCTATGTTAATTACCAATATGAGATATTGTTATATGGTTGTACCTTGTGTCCTTGTACCTTGGTTCTTTCTCCATTGTGTTAATTGTTCAATGTTCCATGTTGTGATTGAGCTTTGAGTTTATTTTCATTGCATCCTTTATCTTGTGTTCTAAGTTGGTGTGGGTGTAGTGCTTTGTTAGTGAGGTTCTCGACCTTTTCTAGCCATCAATCTTTTGATTCAACGGTCCATGGGAAGTTTGAGTTGTATTTGTGCTCCCAATGTCATGATTTTTCACCAACCATCCATTTCTTTGATCTATTTGTTGGTAGGAGCCATAGTTGTTTGTAGGAGAAAAGGGAAGAGCTCTTGATATTGGTTAGCAAGCCTAGCATGGCATTTTGGTTGGTCTATAGTGGTTCCTAGTATGTCAGTGGGAAATGGTGGTCCTGGCCTTTGCAAGCTATTTGATCATCTTTATGGGAATGCAAGTGTCATCAATTCTTCTTTATATGCCAAGTTTGTTTTGCGGATAGCTTCCTATTGGTTGAAGTAGTGTGGTGGGCCCCTACTCTCTATTTGGGACAAGCTCATGGTTGTGTGCATTCTCATTGGCCCATGTCATACGTTAGTGGCGACAACATTTTCTATTGGTCCTTTAGACCAATCAATGAATCATTGAGAGAGGCTACGTGCTTGTATCTACATTCTTGACAACTTTTGATCTATGTGATCATGTGGTTTTGGGAGTTTTGTGGTGGTAGTTTGGGAAGTGTTTGGGCTTGTATAGCACCATCAGTCCATTATGGTGATGTGGTAGTCTTGGTAGGAAGGCAAGGGTAGTTGTTGGTATATGTGTTTGTGTGATCCAATAGTTGGTGATCTTTGATTGAACAAACCACAAGAGTCAAAGGGAAAACCTAGTAGCAAAGCATTATAAATGCCCACCATCCATTTGATTGGAACAATTCAATGGTCCACAATATCTCAAAGACAATCATTTCATTTGTTGTTTAAAGAGGTTTCAATTAAAATGGAATTTTATTGTTGCTGCTCTATATTCCACTTTCCTTATAGCATTGCATCAGATCGCTGTCATAAGAGTTTCAAACATACATTTATCAAATCATTGTTAAAATATTATGTATAATATACAAGGGTTTTGTTGATATATTTATTTAGATCACTATCAAGTATTAATATCTGATCTGCAAGGGTTTCTATGAAATAATTTGGTATTTCAATGTTGTTCCATATTCCTTAATTGCTCAAGTATTTCATAAAAGGAAAACACAAAAAATTGTAGAGTTTATGAAATTTTTATAAAGGGACATTGTAACAATAAAAATTATTCTTCTAAACATGGACTATTAATAATCATTAACTTTTTATCATAACATTAATTAATCATTTATCATTACTATCACAATTATCATTTATTACCATTATCCATTAATTAATCAATTTATTAAATAATATTTTATTATTTAATTAATGTGAGTTAATTATCCACTTCTAATATATAATAAAATTTCAATTTATCACCTCACAAGTTAACTGATTCTTCTAAATAGCAATTTTTTCTTCTCATCATCTATTTAATGAATTAATTTAATTCATTATTATCCTCTTAGGAGTTCGAAAAATAAATTTTCCATAATGTAATAACCACCCTAGATTTTTTTTTTTCGAAAATAAAGCAACTAGAAATGAGACACAAACAACTTCCTTTCCACTTTTTGACCACTTAGATCCCAGAATGGGCAAGGTGAAAGCATATTGTGTTTCAAGATTACAGTAAACTGAAAGCAACAACTAAGGAAAGCATCAGGCGGCAAGCCAGTCAATACCACTTATTCAGTGGGATGCATATGCAATATTGAAAGAAGTAAACATCCACTTATTCAATGGGAATTACAATGGCACTTCCACTTTTCAATGGGAAAGCTTATACAATACTGAAATTGAAATACAACTTCTTCCACTTATCCAATGGTGATTGATTACAAATATTTGTTTAGTGGGGTAGGTATCAACAAATAACAAGAGCAATTCATTGGCGGTACTACCATCCAATGTTACAATTTAGATTGCATGAAAAGACAGCTTTCGGTTGTATGACCATCCAAAGCATTACAATGCTAGTACGTTTGCATCATAAACATCATAATAAAGGATTAGTTGCTTATAACAAGTGCTGATGTAAATGAATTTTTGCAACATGCCAAATGGAACCCCAAATCATGAACAAACCCTCCCAACTTGTAACAGCAGCAATATGCCTTATCGATAATGAGTGTTATTGCTGGTACAGGTTTGGAAAGCATTGGAAATATGCTGCTACATGTCCAAACAGCAGGGTAAAATACTCAGAAATCACATCAAACTCACTCCCAACACACCACCGAACATTCATAATCTGAAAGACACTTAAAGACACATCCAAACTTCAACCCAACACACTAGAAGGAGAGATATATCAGTCCGATATAACAAACAAGCATAACAAGTCTGAAACTAAACTTTACTATTGTTGATGTTGTAGGAACAATAAGCACAAAATCAACATAACTCATCATATGTTCACTTCTCCCCTCATAATTACATGGATTCTTCAAATTAGGTCAAGGCGACCCTAAGCTAGGAGGAATGTGCCCCAAAACATAGGCACTTCAGCTGGTCCTTTCCCACACCCCTCCTCCTTGATGTAGTACGGCCTGTACCAAATGGTACAGCCAACAATTTCTTTATTTGATCTTCTTCAACATGAATGCCCTGCAAAGGCATAACATTGGCACCCAAACAACAATTATGAATTTATCAAAACCCTTATACCTACAATGGAACTTGTATGACCAAGCATGTAATGTACAGCTTGTCTGGAAATGTTTGGCCAACAAGAAAAACCCTCATTTACTCCTATTTCACATAAAAAAATTCAACAAAATCTCCACAAATGATTTTGTAATCGACAACTCAAAACTGGTATGCTGATTTGAAGCACAAAGGTGATTTTTGTATGAAATCACTTAGCTAGCTAGGGGGATTTTTGTCCTTGAAACCAACAACTCCAAGAGGGTTTTTGTCGTCAAGAAGATTGGAAGAATTTAGGTTCATTCCAATAGCATAACAATATCTTTCACAACTCTCAAATGAGCCCAACACCTCCTTATATAGCTTTTTGGAGGGAAATATTCAATTTTGAAATATACTAATTCTTTTTTTTTCTCACAAAGACATTTTAGGAAAAATGATATTACTTTTCATGAGAAAAGATCCCCAAGCCTAGGCATCCAACTTAAAATACAACTTAACACCTTTCCAACGAGCTATTAAACTAAGTTGTCATTTTATTATTTCCCAACATTAGACAAATTAAGTGAATTAATTAAATAATAACTCAATAACTTACCCAAGTTGTGGAAGAATCAAAATATGATCACATCGAGATGATACTAAAGATGTGGGATGATTATTGGAGCCAATTGAGTGACTTACTAAAAATAGATAGTTTTTTTAAGAGATTTGGAGAACACCCCAAGTGTTGCAAATCACTTTTGAAAAGTGGCATAATGATCCATACTGCCAACTGAGCTCATTTCCTAGAACCAAAGTCATTCCTAACCAGCCCTAATCACTCCAAGAAGTTTGGAGTTCTCTCCAACTCACCAAAATGCTTACGAGAAAACTCAGAAACTAGGCAAAAGCTCACAAATCAATATTGCTAAAAATGGGGACATTACACGTAACTAGTCAACTCATCCTCTCCACCTCTCTGAGTTGACTCGACAACCAGTTCAATTAACTCTTGGTCTTTGATCATATCCACACCATTCATTTGATCTCTCAAAAATCTATAAATATTCCTCTCATCATTCTCATGTCAAGTCCTTCATGCAAGTTTACTTTGTTGAACTACATTATCAAAATAACATATTGTTATGTTGTTGAGTTGCATCCACATCCTTTTACGAGCTAGTCATCACAATACGCTCGATCTTTAGATTTGAGATCAAGTTTGGTAATTAGGACTTGTGTTCTTTGTTTGTGCTTTCAGGCCTTTATTTTTACATTTCCATTTTTCAGTGCATTTAGACATTACATTGTTTAAGATTGTAGGGATTTCCTCTATTTCTCCAAAAAAATCGACTTGGTATGGTTTCCATTCTTGCATAGAAAAGTAAAATTTGATGGTGTGTCCTTTTCTAGTGGAGATATCAATACCCAAGAAAGATTGTTGAAATTTAATAGGAAATGCCATGAAATAACTCAAAAGTGGTGACAAGTGTCCTAATCATGTAAAGCAATCTTTTTTTGCAGGTCACAACATTGATTATGGCATTCCTTCCCACCTCTCTCTGTCTCTCTACTTTCTCTCTTTTTATGTGCTATAAATGTAATGAGGTCATATGAGCTAGAAGGGGAACTGGAGGAATTATTAGGAAAAAGCCTACCATTTTGTAGAATTGAGCTTGAGGGCATATTGTATCTCTCTCATTCTCAAACCTATGATAGGTAAACAAATTTGTAACTTTCCTTAACCTTTTGTGATGATGTTAAGTTTGTTCGCTTTGGTGATTGAGGTGAGGACATGACCAAAAATTGTTGATCTTCGTGATCATGTGGTTCTCGAGGTTTTGTGGTGGTAGTTTGGGAAGTGTCTAGGCTCATGTAGTGATGTGGCAGTCTTGGAAAGAAGGAAAAGGTAGTTGATGGTATAAGTGTTTGTGCACATTGCTAGTCATTAATCTTTGATCAAATGACCAACGGGAGCTGAAGTGAAAGCTCAAGAAAAGAGCATTGTAAGCATTTGTTGACTATTCGACTAGACCCAATCAATGGTCCACAACATCTCAAAGCCATTTTCTAGCTCAGTTGCTTTGCAAGAGGGAATTATGTGGCTGCTATGAGCAATGAGTGGCATTTATTCATTCTAGTAGCCGATCCTCCCAAGGTGTGTGCTATGATTTTTGAATGTGAATTCAGGTGCCACATCAGATTTGAAAATCAAATCTCCTATTAATGCATTCAAATCTCTACAACTCTTTTGCAAGCCTCTATACAAGTTGACATTCTAGTGAATCTAGACAATTTGCATGTAATATTGATAGGGGGAATTTCCACAGATTTTCCAAAAAATCCAATCTATTATGGTTCCCAAGCTTGCATACCAAAGTCAAATTTGATGGTGCATTCTTTGCTAGTGGAAGATTTGATGCCTAAGAGAGATTGTTCCTATAACTCAAAAGGAGACGCCATGAAATAACTCCCAATAGTTGACATGTGTCCTAGTCATGAAGTATGATCTTCTATTCATAGGATTTGGTGCAGGTCACTACATTGATTTTGGAATCCTTTCGCGCCTCTCTCTCTCTCTCTCTCTATCCTTTCTCTCTTCCTCTATGCTATAAATGTAATGAGTTCTTATGAGCTAAAAGAGGCATGAGAGGAAATTTATAGTTGAAGCCTTGCCATTTTGCAGAATTGAGGCTAAGGACATATTGCATCTCTTTTACTCTCAAACCTCTAATAGCTAATACAAATATGTAAGTTTCCTTCACCTCTTGTGTTTCCATTAAGTGTGTTCCCTTTGGTGTTTGAGATGTTTTCTATGTTCATTTTCTTTGCTTGGAATTCTTCTCTTTTCCTTCTTTCCACCTATGTTCAAGTAGCCTTGATTAATGTGTGTGGGACTTGTTGATCTCTTGTGAGTAGTTCTTGACCTTGTATATGTTGATGACTGCACATAGGTTCTATCTTGCCTCCCATCACTACAAATGTGTCTCCTTGCTCCCATAGACTATTAGATCATGTGTTATAATTCCTATGCCATGAAAAGGCCTCTAGGATTTTATTTTTATGTTCTTCCTTTTCCCTTTTTCCTTTCAAGTGAGAAGTGAGAGGTCATTGAAAATCTTACAAGTAGCCCTACCATTCAATTCTAGAGGTTGTCTCAAGTCTTGAGTCGCATCATTCACAAGACTTCCCATTGTTGTGCTCTATGTGCAATTATGGTATTGGGTGCACTTGGCCATTGCAATGGGCATTTGCAATATTTAAGCAATAAGATGTATTGCTAGTAGTTATTGCACTAAAGAAAAACATGAATTACTTGAAAGCATGTGGATACTTTAGACCTTTTTGAATATTGATGCAGTTTCAAAGAAAGACCCATTCTTTGTACTTGGCATGGATACTATATTGGAAGTGGCAAGAGGGTTCATTCCCTGCTGGTTTGCTTGAAGGCTGATCTGCAGACATCAACACAAGTTAAAGATTAACAGAATTGTGGAGCTAATAGCTGTTATAAATTAGTAGTTGTGATGAAAGACTATATCATTTGGTTTTAGTTTTATATAAATCTATGTTCCTTAGGGATGTGTCCCTTGCCCTTTTGGACACATTCTCATATTGAGGACATTCGAGGGATGCAAGGAAGCCTTGCAAATGTCATCCCGATGTCCCTTGTCTCAAACTTTTTGGAGGAAACATTTCAAAAATGCCTTGAGAGCTAGTTGTCCCTACATAGAGCCAATCTAAAAAAAAGGCACAAGTTTAATAGAAAATTATTTTATTTTCTTTTATTGTTGGAAAAATGGCATGTGCCTTAAGGTTTATGTTGTCCCAAAGGCTTTAATTTGGGCTTGGTGGTGGGGCTGCCCTGTATCACTATAGGGAGCATGCTAGGGGTATTGCCCCTAAACCTTGCAAAGGCTGCTGCCCCTCCGCCCTATTGGGGGCATTTCCTGTAGACCACCACCAAGGGCACTACCTTGTGGCCCTGCTGGGGGCGTTTCCCCTAGACTATTGCAAGGGATGTTGCCCCTAAGCTTGATAGAGACTGCTGCCTCCAGATTCCAATTCTAGCTTTAAAAAGCAAAATATAAAAATAATTTTGTGCCCTATTGGATGCACAACCAACATTATTTTACACATACATAAACAACCACATCCTTTGGGCATCTTCTTGTAATTTTCAAATTATATATATGTAATGTCCCCATTTTGCCATATCTTATTTGGTGATAGCCTATTTCCGAACCATTAGGTTGATCAAAAGTGAAATTAGGGTTTCCTTGCTTGGAGGTTTGTGGCATTTACTATTTTTAGTAAATACTAATTTTAGGTTCGTTGTCACTTTCATTAAGTCTTGCTTCTTCGTTGGTTTTGAGGTAAACTTACTATTTTTGGCGGGCTATTTTTAGTAAGTCTAATTTTGGCAAAGGGTATCATCAGCAGTTCAACTCAAGTCATCTTGTTATCCATCAGTCTCTTGGCTTTGGGTTTGGTTTTCCCTTGGTGAGTTCAGACTTAGTCAATTTTCATGTCTTGAAGTTGTACCCCATGCCTAGGCTTGATGACTTCAAGTTGTTTTAAAGAAGGGGACATAAAGGGGTCAAGTGAGCATTTAATTATTTAATAAATGCTTTATTGTTGCAATATGAAATGGATGCCTAAAGGGGAAGTTGAATGATATTTTATTATTTCAAAAGTAAAAGGCAAAAAGGTGGCGTCCTTTTTGGAAGTTGAAGTGATTCAACTTCTTGGAATTTGAAGAGTTCTTGTTGCTTCATTTGCCAACAAAAGCTTATATATTGCTGCTGTTTGAAGAGCTGATTATCCAATGTTTATGCTAATGTTATGCTGTCAAAATGACAACTTGTTTAATACTTCGAGGGATGCTTACCTCCTAGTTCCAATCCAATTTCGTGTTTGAAAGACAACACCTAGTTGGTCTTATTGTTGCTTCTCAATCAGACTAGCAGATTGTGCTTCAAAGTTGGTGAATTTTGGTGAGAATTTCAGTTTTAATGTTGCTGATGTATACACAGCTGAAGGTGTTTTTCATTTACAGCTTTTGATGTGAATTTATTTTGGTTATGGGTATTTGATCCTTGCAATTCTATGCTAATAGCGATCATATTTGGAGAATTTCAGAATTTAATTCCAAGTATTTGATTTTTAGCAAGAGAAATCGCCCCTCTTGAGGGCCGTACCATCTTGAGAGTGCTTTGGGATTCGTGCAAAATAATATCATGAGTTTTGATGCAGTTTTGTGGTTTGAGTTTGGGCGCCTATCCTCCAAAGAGACTTTGCATTTCGTTTCATTCAATTCAGAGGTATATTGAAGGAGTTGTGATCATTTTTATGAGTTTGCTGTTTGCTGATAGACATTTCCAGATTGCAGATTTTTATATCAGACTTGTTAGTTTTTGATATAATGCTGGTTTGAGCTTCAATTCTTCATCTTATATCATTGTAAATGTTAGAGGAAGTGATACTCTAACTGTTTAATGTTCTTGGAAGATTATCTATTCTATTTGCAGCTGTTCTTATTCTTTGTAAAGCTAGTTAGTAGTACTAACAGCTCTTCCTTTACTTGCTGCAATTTTATATCTGTTTTACACTCCCACAATTGAGTGGTTGAGTTTTAGAATAAACTTATATCTTGTTTGTAATTTCCCCCCACGTTATAAGTGGTTGTGTGGACAGTATTCCCCCCACGTTAATAAGTGGAAGAGTGGATTTAAAGGCTGGCTTGCTGCCTAATAATTGTTGTAAACTCACCCACTGAATAAGTGGAGTATTCCCACCACTCTGTGGATGCCCGCCGCAGCGGATGAATTGTTTTAATTGTAATCTTTTCCCCCCCACTGTTTGGTGGTAGTGAGGAAATGCTTTTCATGGCTGGTTATCCGCCTATCAGTTTCTAGTTTTCAAATTCAACACTCCGTCATATGTTAGCACCTCGCCCTCAGTGGGATCTTGAGTGCACATTCTTGACGTTGAGTAGTTTTCATTTCAAGTTCAGATTTCTATTTGGAGCTAACGCTAACCGAGTTGATTAAGTGCTGGTTTGTGTGTTAATTCAAAAAAAATTGGTTAGCATATTTCAATATATATACATTGACAAAGAAAGCAATGAAATTTTGACATTTGTTAATTTGTGTGTTGACTATCATGTAAAATCTCAATTCAGCTCTAGTGTTATGTAACAAAGTTCTATAATGTATACTATGAATGCCTTATCAATGTTTTCATATGAATATTTAAATTTGAAATTTCCTATATTTTTTAAATAGCTGTCCCCTAAAATGGGCTCCCAAAAAATCCATCCCCAAAAAGTATGCCCCCATCCCCTGCTGTCCCTATCCCAGAAACCTGGTGTCCGTATAACATGAATACAAAGGGAAATACATATATGATTTATATGATCAGTTTTATGCAATAGCTTTGTGTTCCACTGCTGTTATTTCTGCATTCATATCTGCTGTCACATACTGTTTACTCTGTAGCAGCACATTATCACACTGAATCTGCATAGTAGATCTAGCTCATTTCTCAACTGGCCCGTGTAAAAGTTTCTAGGAAATGACTGATAGTCCTTGATTAAATCAAACTTGCTATCTATATCAGGGAACACCATGAAATGAACCTAAAAGTTAAAGGGATTAGATAAATCTGTTCACCACGAACTTAATAGAATAATCCATGAAAACTTTCTTTGTCAAATGCAGCTCCAACAGTCAGGTTGTTATTGGAGGGATTGATTATATATTTATGGAAAGGCTCTTGTCAACTGTGTAGTCAAGGATTTCCATGATTTTGTGAGATGCACTTCTGAACTTGCTCTGCAGTTGTACAAGAGATAGGGGGACCACATCAATCTATTTAAAAATTTGCCCTTCCTTCAAGCAAAATTTTTTGGGATGATTTTTGCTCTACCAAGGTTTGACGGTAAAGACTACTTTTCATATTATCAGTGATGCATATTCTTTATACATGTCTTGTGGTAGAGATGAAATTGTTGATCATGTTTCTTGTTTTGGAGACATCCTCCCACCAAAACCTTTTGGTCTTGGCTTCAAGGTGAATTTAATTATTTATTCAATCTCCCTTGTTGGTGAGGTCCTCTCTTGAGTATACTTGGACGATTAGGGAAAGCTACAAATTCTTATGGCACACAATTTGGCTGATTCCTATTTGATTTTTTTGCTAAGATACTTTTTATGAGGACCCTTCAGTCTTCACTCTCAGCTTAGGGTAGTTGAGATTTTTCAAGTTGGAGTTGGCTTAGTCTGTTAGCATTAAAAGCAAGTGTAATTAGAAGGACGTAGAGTCAATGCTTTCTGGGTTCTAGGCTTAGATGTTAGCTTTTTCAATTTTTTTGGTCTATCTAGGGAAAAACTTTTCCTATAATATTGTCAGAATAATCTATTTGTTCAGTTCATCACGTAATGTTAGATGCATTTCTACAAATACAAGAAAATCCAATGATTCAGATGGTTCCTTGGACTTCAAGAGTGCAAATTGTATCTTGAAACTACCAGTGATGATTGGAGGGTTCCTTTGTCGGAAATGTGATGGAAATAACCAGCTTGGCCTACGCAGATGTCTAACATAAGGGGAATGTTGATCTTATATGAGCTGTATGTGCTCTCAACTAATGACACTAATAGGAAAGTGTACCCTACTAGAAAAATAAAAAATATGAATTGATATCACATGAAGTTGCATGTCTTGAAAAGAGTGCTCAATGAGGGCACTTGTGCCTATTAATGAATATAGGTAAGTTGTAGCAAAAAATGGTTTAAAATGGTAAGATTACAATTGTGCATTATCCTTTAGTAACATGAAAACTACAGCATGTTTAGTCCCTGTATGAAACTTTACGAATGAAGTGGTTCACATGATAAAAAAAAATGGCAATGGCTCATAATGTCCGAGTTAGTTTCCAAAGTTGTGTTCAGCCACTTGATCCCCTGAAGGGTGACTCAATATATCCTTGAGAGGAGAAAGATTTATATCTTATTGGCGATGTTTTGGCTTTTTTTAAAGAAACTTATTTAGTTGTTAACAGATGATGTAAACTTGTTTGGTTGTTAATAGATGATGTAACCTTTGCATCCTTTTTTAATTGCAGGTGGATAGCTTTGTAAACATCTATCCTGGAGTCGCTCACGGCTGGGCTATAAGATACGATGAGAATGATGAAATTGCTGTAACAAATGCTGAAGTGGCACATAAAAAGATGTTGGAATGGTTTGAGAAATATTTAAAGTGAGAGAGATTAATACAGTTATATACAACTTAAATATTGAGAATGCATTCACTTCTTATATGCTGATACAAGATCCGTCTACATGCTCAATTTGGATGCAGTCATGACAATCTGTACTATTTCTATTGAAGGCACCACGGCCTTCCACTAGAGTGCTTTGTATGTTAATTCTGGTATATTTTACTTGTTTGTCGATTTATAATACATGGTTTGTAAAATGTATTGGGAGCAACAGTGATGGTAATCATAGTGTATTTCTTGGAGTGACATTGTATTTATCTGTGGGAGCTAATTATTTTTATGGTTGATATATACTAGTCTCTTATCTATAAATGCTAACTTAATTGTTTGTTTGGCTGTATTCCCGACCTTTATATTTTATTCTCCTAGCAGCTTTCTTCTATTGTGGGGGAAATTTTATGACTTGAAAAAAATCAGTTCGTTTCGAATATAGCATAGTCTATATTAAGTTAAGATACAAATATTTTGGCACATGAATTCTTTACCCATCAAATAAATAACACTTTTCATATGCAGAAGTTAGAAATTTCAATATCAACTACACTATCTAACTTATTCCATAGGAAGAGAGTTGAGAGGGGGTCTTAAGGGGAAGGAATCACGAGGACAAAATGAAGGTTGTCTTGTGTCTATGGCTATTCTGGTTCTTTTTGGAAAATGAGAAGAATAGAGCGTTGTGCAAGTTATCTTTGGAGAATCTTTGATTTTGATTTTGAGAGTAAAACAGTAAAAGTTCATTCTAAGTTGATGAGTGGTAAACATTGTGTTTCTTGTGTCATAAAAAATGTCAAACCAAAGATTGGGGGTAAAAACCAAACAAGAAACAAAAGGATGAATCTTAATATGGAAATCAAGAGAGGGTCAATGAAACAAATGACAGAATAAGGTGGGAAACCCTTAGCTACAAAATGAGGCTTGATTTTGGAAATCTAAGATGATTTGATCTAGGATGTACAAAAGTAAATGGTAACAAAGTCCTTATTAGGAAAATTTCTAGGCTATGGATGGTGAAAGAGTTAGGTTAATCAAAACTATGAGTATGACCTAGTAGATATTAGGATGTTGGGGTCTTTGTCATCTTTCTAACTTCAAAAAACAAGCATTGGGTTGGAGTAGAGGGCCTTGATTTCTATGAAATACTAGCTTAAACCTTATGTATTATAAATGCAATCTTCCAATTGAAAATGAGCATTGATGTACTTATTCTAGTAAGATTATGGCTTGCCCCTTATTTGTTTTTTTGATTTTTTTAAAGAGCGCAATAATTTTCTCTATAGATATTGAAAACTAGGCTAGTTGATTCTCAACATATGCTTGATTATATAAAAAAAATGATGAAACTTTTTCAATATCATTTCAACTAGAATCCAAGAAGGGGTCTTGGATTCAATCTCTATATTATAAAAATCACCATGAACATGAGCACATGAAAATTTCTTCTTTCAAACTGAAATGTTGACAAAAATCCCTAAAGGAAAAATTTGTAGATAGACAAAAGATTAGTGACAACATGAGGAATTGTAGAAAAGCAATACCTTGAGTTTTTTTATTAAGATGGTTACTTAAGGTCAACTTATAAGAAAATGTAATTGGAGAATAAAATCAAATATCTTTGAATTTAAGGTTGAGGTCTCATGTAATCCCTCAATCCATCCAAAGGCTACAAGATCTAATTTAGAGAAAAGGGGTAACTCTTGAAAATCTAAAAGAAATCATACTAGCCTTAAAATATTAGGATTGTTGCACCATGCAAATAAGTACCTAGAAAGAAAAGTCAAACTCAAATGAAAAATGGTAGAGAAGCATAAGTAAAATATCTTTAAGAAGCCTTGTGGGTGGGGTCTCAAAAACAATTGAAACCTATTTGCAAAAAAGAGAGTGATACTCCCATCTAAATGAAGTTCCTATTATAGAATTTCAAGAGCCTGAATTTCTTACAAAAATGGCATTCGTAAGATGCTAACTCAAAAGTAAATATAAATTTTCTTTAAACAAACACATAAGTTAGAGAAATTGAAGGAAATTAACAAGTCATAGTATTATGACATAATTGGAAATTGGTAAGCACTTTATGAGAGCTCTAAATCAATAGAGTCCATGGATGTGGTGATACTAACTTCATCAAGAACAATAAAATATGGAAATTAAGTTTTAATATGAAGAGTGGGAACAAGAAGACAAGCCTTTGAACCATCAGAACATGCAAGACTTGTAATATACTCAAACTCTAAAATATCATCAAAGGGTATTTTATTTGCATCATCAAGGGGAATGAAACAATATGCAGCAAGTTCTTTTAGGAATGGAGAGATATGAGGGTCTTCACATATCTCCCAAAGTCTATTCCAAAGTGTTTAGGGACAATCAATGTTCAATACATCACACATAGTGTCATGATCAACACTAGAACAAATTAATCCTACAAGATCAATGTTGTAACCTCAAACTAATCTACTCTCTAGTATGTCTAGTTCAAGTATGATTCCATAGATATAAGACAAAAAATTAATCCACTTGACATGTGTGAGGATGTTGTTTTACCAAGATTCATAATTATCCTTTTCCAAGATTACCACAAAAAGATAAATAGAAAAACCCATGACATATCAAATGATAAAACTAAAGAACAATAATTTCAATACATGTAAGGCAAATCAAATGAAGTCATCTCATGCAAACAAAACATTTTCAGATGCCAAGATGTCAAAGTAATTGAGAAAAACCTAAAATAGCGACAAATTGAATACAAAATAGTTAGGACAAATTTTAGAAAAAGTGCATGGATAGATATAAAGATCTTTGAAATACCTTTTCAATGTCGCAAGAATCATAAAAATTGAAGATACATGCAAAATATTATGAGTTCAAAAACAAAAAATGATGATTTGAATTCAATAGGTGGTAAATTGTACCAACAACAAAGTTTAATCATGAGACTTGCACCACTGGGAAGTACATAGAACCAATTTTTGACAATATCTTGTTTTCAAAAATCCAAATCTACACACCCAAGTGATGCTAAAAATGAACAAGATAGCTCCTTTAGGCACAAAAACTCAAGTTTGGGGGCCAAATGGTTGTACAGATGATAATGTCAATATGGAATTATGATGACATTAGCAAAACAATGGCCAAAATATGCTTTAATTTGTTGGAATATTCATTAGCAAAACAGTGGCCAAAATATGCTTTGATTTGTTGGAATATTCCTAGAGACTTAAATATGCTACTCCCTACCCAATATATAATTCCAATTTCTCGAAAACCCCTTAAAAAATAATAAAACCATTGAAGAAACTTGTGATATTACTTTCAAGGATTGTAAAACCATTTAACTTGATGACATTGGTTTAGAGGTGGTTAAGGTGGTTCAGCGTCAACCAAAATGTGCTTGTGGTAGCAAGGAAAATGATTGGTTGGGGAAAGACTTTGGTCAATCACAATGGAAGAGATCCTATCATTGCACAAAGTGGTTGTTAGCTAGCAAAAAATTGTTACTATTATAGATAAATGGAAAAATACCCTTTTGTGGGTTAGTGCAAGGTACAAGCAATGCCCTACGTAGAGATTAAAAAACTCTCATCTTTTTATTAAATTTGAAAAAATTAATTAAAAGATTATTCTTTTTAGAACCACATATGTGCAACATAGAGAAGAAATAGTAGATCTAATGGCAGTTGAGGCATACATTGTCATATGATTGTATAGATATGTATGATTGTATGGGTTTCTCTACATAAATTTCTTAGCTACTAAAATATTTTTTCCTTTTTTTCAATTGCTCCGATTTTAGCATTTGGACAATGATCTTAGGGGTTTTGGATGTTTTGGACTCAATGGTGATATTCATTTTACTCCAAATTGCCCTAAGTTTTCAAAGCCAAATCTCTCAGAAAAAGGCCAAGAAGTCATGATGTTTGGTGCTTTGATACTATGTTAGAGTTGATTGTTAGCTCCCAAAAATCACTTGCAACCAAAATGTTTATCACATGGAGAGACTATGGTATGCAACCTTGAGAATTAACTTGATCTAAATAAGCATACTTGAATATGCATCTATATTGAATGAATGATTGGATTAATTTGAATACAATGTATAATAATGAATCCTTATAAAAGGAAAAAGGAAAAAACAACCCTAGATGAAACCCTAGGTGAGGATTAAATTAAATCATGATATGTGTCATCATCTTATGTTATGAGACAAAAATCACATGACCTAAAAATAGAAAAGCACACTTAAGTTTAACTTAAATGTAATGAAGTAAATAGGGGACCTAATTAATTAATTAGGTGATATTCCCATTTTCCTCTAATAGAAGGCAATTAATAAGTCATAGTATCATGGGAGAATTGGCAATTGGTAAGCACTTTATGGGAGCCAAGGTATTTTTTAGTACCCTAAGAATTTGAAAGCTGAGAAAATAGCCATGCATGATAATTGGATCTATTATAAAGTGTTCATATAAGGAAATATTGTTGAATATTATAATGTATATGACACAAATAAAAAGGGATTTGGGAATATTTCTATTTTATCTTGGAAACCTTGAAAGAATATGAAGTAATAGTTCAAGTATTTTGTATAAAATCACTTTTGTATCAAGAACCACACTCAAGGAATTTTCTCAAGCCAATTGAAGAATGTTATTTTGTGACATTAGAAAGACATGGGTCATGGTCATTGTGTCTCTTAAATGGCTTGGTGAATATTAGATGTTAGAATCCTCTCTCTTTAGTTTTTAAAGTTTTGATCAAGTCTCAATCCTCCTAGAGACCACACTTGACCATGCCCTTACCTTTGTCCTTTCAAAATAGAGCTCATAGGTTCCTTAGGTATTTTAGGGGTAGTTGGGTGTTGGTGTAACCAAGGAAATGTGTTTTGAAACTTCAAAAAATATAGTTGTTGATCTAAATTGTATATTTATCACACTTATTTTAAAGATATAGGTCCCTTGAAGCAAAGGTGTAAGACCATTTCCCTTTGAAGCTCTTTATAAAATAATAACAAAGGCAATGACATAAAGGAAAAAGCTTTATTATTGAGTATCTTCTCCTTATAACATGAGGTGTAATGTCCCCTTTTTTATCCATTCCAACTTTCTTGGAAAGAATTAACTTTCTTGAAAATAAATTCTAGCAAGTTCTTGGAGCCAAGATGTGCACAAAGATACTTTTTGTGTGCAAATTTGATATTATGTGAGCACTCCAAACTTCTTGGAGAAGTCTATCATCCTTGAATAACACCAACTTTCCATAGACTAAAGTCTTATGTACTTAAGGAGTTGGTGGAATTATCAAGACAATTTAATTTGGCTTATTTTAATAGTTTTTGTAATACCTTGAGATGATTTAAAAAGGAAAATGAATTAAATAATTAAATATTAAAGTTGTCAAAAAATAAATTAAATGATGACACTTATATTCAATTATTTAAAAAGGTATTTTAAGTGTGCAAATAAAGTATTGGTGGGCTCAAGGTGCCAAAAAGTGTTCATAAGAATACTTTATGTCATTTTATTAAGGAAAAAAACTTTTTCCAAAAGCAAAAATGTATTTAAAAGAAATCACAAAAAAAGAAAAAAATCACTTTTTTGAAAAAAAGAGAAAAAAGCAAAAAACATTTTTTCATAAAATAGTTTTCAAAAAGTTATAAAGAATGATTTTTAAAAAAAATACATTACATTCTTTTTGGAGTTATTTCATTTCTCAAGAATGAACTATTGATATTTGTCATTGATGTCATTGATTGGCCTGATAGTCCTACCTTTGGCTTATCCCTTGTTCTGGCAGTGGTGTTATCGACATAAGTTTTTGATCTGTGCAATGTTGTACCACAGTTTTTGGTCCAGCTCTATTCGATATAGCATGAGATATATTTTTTGCATCTACGCCAACATCTTGTGTAACATGTTCACCTGACTCCATCTCTGATGCAAGCCGACTAAGTGGATATGCAAATCTGATATATATATATATATATATGAAGCTGCATAAACAAAATGATGATGATATGATATGATATGTGATGTATGATAGTGATTTGTTTTTTATTCAAGAAAAAATAGGTTTTGAAGGGACCCGAAACCCTTTACAACCAAAAACAAAGTTGCAAAAAGAACAACTTGTAGCCAACCAAAAACCAGCTCCCAAACAAGACCTGTCAAGATTTACATTTAGAACTACTCTTGTGGGAACAGAGAGTCATGTCAAAAGAAGACCTAGAGAATTTAGCTTTCTTTCCCTTAACAGTAATCCAACCTTCCTCCACTTGCGCTACTTTATCAAGCCAAGTTAGCACACAATTTTCTAGTAGATGAATGCCTACAGCCACTGTCTCGGAGATTTCATCATTTTTCCTTTGTGTAGGCAAAGGCTTGTTAGAAAAGCCACCCAAAATGATAGTTGGAGTGCTATCATAAAAAATGGCAGCCTGAGACCCAATCTCATGCTCTTTAGGGTTTCAACATGATAATCTTGTACAACATCAGCAACCCCACCATTTGAGACATCCAGAGGGGATACCTCAAGACCTTGTGATTCTGTTGCAACCACCTTAGAAAAACTCTTGTGTAGTTCAGATTTCTTCTCAATCGTATAATGTTGTTGAGAGGCACCTTTCCACCATGTTGTCATATGATAGTGATTTGTTGATGTATAGTGCAAACTAATATATGTGCTATAGTAGTATAGTGTAGTGTTTTGAATATCTTTGTGCTTCAGTGAGAACTATATTCATGCATTTGAAAATGCAATTATAGTAGTTCAATTTTGTAACATACTCCAGTTGTAAGCCGTCTCTCAGCTATAATAGTTGGATTTTGTATCTTGGGTAGTGAGCCAACCTGACAGTGAGCCAGCCTATATTCTATAACCGATTACTTAATACTTGAGAGTTAACCCTCTTTGTGGTTTTTCCCATCTTGGGTTTCCACGTCAAAAATCTTGATGTTATGTGGTGTTGTGTTAGATTGTTTTTGCAATTTTCGTTATGTTATGTGGACAACTATTTAAAGGTTTTAATACTTTTAGAGGAATACTAATTCACCCCTCCCCTCTCAGTATTCCAGATGTTCAATAATTGGTATAAAAGCCAGATCCTTTAAAAGAGTCTAACAACTCAAAGGAGATCCGAAAGGTTGAACAAATGATACCCAAATCTACCATGGATCAAAAAGAATTCATGTTTGTCCTTGAAGATCTTGAAACTATTGAAGATGAAAATAAGGAACTCTTAGAAAATCTTCAAATGGAAAATGATTGCATCCATAAACTGAAAGATCAGATCCAGAAATTCAAGCTAAGGCATAAGGAGATCAGTAATGAACTCAAGTTAGCAAATAGTACTATCCTTGACTTGAAAGCTAAGAGTGAAGAAGATGAAAAGACCAAGGAACATATGAATAATGTAATCAAGGACAAATTTGATGAATGCAAGAAGTTGTTTCTTTGAAGTCAAATTTAGAAGAATCAAAGAAGCAAGAGGTCAAATACAAAGCAAGTTCAGAAAAGCTTGATGAAATATTAGTAGCTCAAAGATCACTGGCAAATAAGAAAGGCTTAGGCTGTAAAATTGGTGAATGCTCACGCAGTAAACCTGATGAAAAGAATGAACTTGAATTGGTAAAAGAAGCTAAAACCGAATCTAGCAAAGAAGACAAAGGTAATTCTTCGGCAAAGCAACAAGTAGGAAACCCTTCTCTTTTAATGGTCATTTTTTTAATTGTAATAAATTAGGTCATAAAGCATTAAATTTTAGGAATAATATGAATAAGAAAGATAGATCTTACTCTGGTAGATGTTATAATTGCAATGGTTATGATCACAATGTAGGAAACCAAATAGAAACAATTATTTCAGTGGTTATTGTTATACATGTTATGCATATGGACATAAGGCTAACCAGTGCAAGTCAAGACAAAAGAAGAAAACCAAAAAGTGTTATTTAATTGCAATAAAATTGGACACATTGCAAGATTCTGCAAAACTGATGTAGTCAAGCCAACCGAACCAACAAAGAAAATCGATAAGGAAGAATTTAAGGCCGAAATGAAGATAATGGATCCAGCTCCGATGCAGACATCTGTTCCAGTAATTAGCCACTCTCTGGTGGTTACCTGTGAGAGAAAGAAAAAAGGGGGATTGCAAGCAACTTGCGAACATCCGGTGAAGTCACATTTGTCTGATGAATAGGGAATCATGAAAGGAGTTATGGCGCATTTATTGCAAAAAGGTGCATTTATTACAAAATTAACATGAAAGTGAAATTTGCAAGTCACTCTTGATCACTGAAGTGAAAAGGTCACAAGGAGCTAAGGAGAAAATAGAAAGAAATAGAAAAGCTTTTGAGAAACAAAGATAGTCATCATAGGGGGAGTTTCAGAGTTCATCTTTTGAAGTTTTGGCATTCTCGAATTTTGTTTTCCATCAATGACAAAAGGAGAGATTGTTGATATTTCTCATTGATGTCATTGATCGGTCCAGTATTCCTACCTCCGACTTATCCCTTGTTTCGACAACAATGTTACCGACATATAAGTTTTTGATTTATGCAATGTTGTACTGCAGTTTTTGGTCTGGGCCTATTCGGTATAGTGTGGGATATCTTGTTTGCATCTATGCTAACATCTCCAACATCTTGTGCAACGTGTTCACCGACTCCATTTCCAATGCAAGCTAACTAAGTGGATATGAAGATCCAATATATATATATGAAGTGGCATAAACAAAATGATGGTGATATGATATGATATGTGATGTATGATAGCAATTTGTTGATGTATAGTGTGAATTGATATATGTGCTATAGTAGTATAGTGTAGTGTTTTGAAGATCTTTGTGCTTCAGCGAAAACTGTATTCATGCATTTGTAGATGCAATTATAGAAGTTCAATTTTGTAACATATACTCCTGTTGTAAGTCATATCTCAGTTGTAATAGTTGGATTTTGTATCTTGGGAAGTGAACCCACCGACATTGAACCACCTTTAATTCTTAACCGATTACTTAATACTTGAGAGTTAACCCTCTCCATGGTTTTTCCCATCTTGGGTTTCCACGTAAAAAAACTCGATGTTATGTGGTGTTGTGTTAGATTTTTTTTGCAATTTTAATTATGTTATGTGGACAACTATTTAAAGGTTTTAATATTTTTAGAGGAATATTAATTCATCCCTCCCCTCTCAGTATTTTGGATGTTCAACATGAACACATGTTCATCTTCTCCATTTCCCAAGAATGAAAACCCTTTTGAAATTTGAAAGCTTCAAGAACAAAAACCCTTCTCATTTTTAGAGTAATTTCACCCAGGAATTATTAGTGTGCAACAAAGATTAGCTTGCGAACAACAACCCATATTCTAT
Source organism: Sequoia sempervirens (assembly GCA_007258455.2). NCBI lineage: Eukaryota > Viridiplantae > Streptophyta > Pinopsida > Cupressales > Cupressaceae > Sequoia > Sequoia sempervirens. The sequence goes on from VDFB02392250.1 coordinate 32,894, forward strand.
TTCAAGTGGTTTCATGCAAGAATCACCATTGTGTTGAACATTGCAGATTGAGTCTCAGATTCAGTGGGTATTTGGTTGTGGTTTTTGGTTTTCAATATTTTGGGTCTGTAGACATTTTTGAGGTTTTGTAGAGGTTTAATGTTTAGTGTGATTTATAAATTCCAAAAAAAAAAAATAGTGTGGTATGTGAATATGATTTTATGTGTAATAGTATTTCAATGACCATGCAACTTTGAGAAATTCAAAAATTAGTATTCAAGTTATTTTAGTTTGGGATTGACCACTAAAGGTGATGAGAAGGGTTGTTTTAGACATCAATTGAGTGACAACAACTTCTAAAGTGTAGATTTTACTATTATAAGTGTGCAGATCAAACTTTCAGTATAAAGGAAAAGAAGGGTATCATGTGGATTTGAGTTTGCATTATATTTAATTAGCATATCATAATCCAACAACAACAAAAGTAGTATATCAAATGATTTAACCCAAATACAACACCTAAACATCGCTTAAATCAATTTGGGTAAATATTTTATGTGTTTCAATTTGCTAGCTAATTGTTTGACAAAATGCTCTCAAATTTAAATGATTGATAAATTTTTGACAAAATGTTTGAATATAATTGTTGAAGGAAAACAATTGTTTCTTATTTTTTCTCAATATAATACTGGAAGGTTGTACCACCAATAATTGCTCTTTCATTGTAATAGATCCTTAGATAGTAGTAGTATTGGATCCCATTTATTTTCTATAATTCTCCACCCTGTATGGTGTGAAACAAAATCTAATGGTTAATCTACTATTTTGGCATTGATGTAACTTCATTTGCACACACTATCAACTATTTTGGTTAGAGAAATTCTATGATTGTTTTAAATTATAAGTTGGTCGGCTTGGCTTGCCATAAATAATTTTCAATTAATTTTTATTTGTCCTTGTTCTTACTCTGTATGCTCTCACCTTGCCCATTCTAGGAACTCGATGATAAAAAAGAGTATAATTGAGTTTATTGCAAAAAGATATTGGGGTTTGAGATAACATTGTGTGGGGCTTACCACATGGTGACTTTATAAAAGGAAAAAAAACATAAATGAAATTACTAGATCATTCATGAACTCGTGCACTTCCTCTAAGTAAACAAGAAAAAAGGCATGATTATTGGCTTAGACAATATCAGATCTTATGAAAAAGTGGAATAGGTCTTTTTGAGAAAAGCGTTAATTTATTTTTGGCTCTTCATCCAATTGGTGTTAGTAGATATCAAGTTGATGTATTATTTTTTAGTTAAAAAAAAAAAGATAATGAAACATAAAATCTTGCTATATATTTGTGCTTCTAGCTAAGGTTTTGGGTGGAGATTTATTATTAGCAAAATACAAAGAAGTTCTAGGACTTAAAAAATATAGACATGTTGTGATAGACATCCGGAAAGTTGAGAATCAAATCACACTGGTAGAAGTCTCGGGTACTTTTTATGACATTTCTATCTCAATTTTGATAGATACTAGTGCCACAGAAAAATTCATTTCTCCTAAAATAGCAAGTCAAATATCTAGAAAGGTTGGTTTTATGGAAAAATCTTGGGTTTTGGAGTATGCAAACTAGACAAGAGTTGTGGTGAGTCAATGTCTATTTGAAGCAAGATTAGAACTTCCAAGTTTCTCTATAGAGGTGAATCTATACATAGCTCCTTTAGGTTCTTATGATGTCATCTTAGGAATGAAATGGTTATGGAAGAATAGAGCTAAAGTAGATTTCCATGCTAAAACCATAAAATGTTTAGATGACCTAGGTAAGCAAGTGTCATTACAAGGAACTCCTAGAGAAGTGAAACTGTGACAAATTTCAATTGTGTAAATGCATAGGGAAAAAAGAAAGGTTGTCAACTCTTCACGGTAAAGATCGATAAAATTGGGGAATACAAGGAATTCATCTTTCAAGATGATGTCGTGTATTATGAACCTCAAAATGCCCAAGAATTTGAAGGAGTAATGGAAATGGGGAAAATGGATATGGAGAAATATCCAATCCTACGAAAATTCATGGATGTATTTCCAAATGAACTACCTAGATTCCCTCCTAAAAGAGTGTTTGATTTCTCCATTGATATAGTCCCTGGGTCGAAACCTATATTGAAAGTACCGTATATGATGACCATAATTGAATTGATGGAATTGAAGGCACAATTAGAAGAATTATTGTCTAAGGGATTAATAAGCCCTAATGTTTCACCCTTGGGAGTGCTAGTAATCTTTTTTTAAAAGAAAGATGGTACACTGCACTTATGTATAGACTATCATTTTCTTAACAAAGCAATAGTAAAGAATAAGTATACATTCCCACATATCAATGATCTCTTTGATCAAATGTAGGGTGTGGCTATGTTTTCAAAGATTGATCTACATTATGGATATCACCAACTAAGAATCAAGACAAAGATATTTTTAAGACATATTTTAGAACTAGATACGAATATTATGAGTTCACGGTCTTACCTTTTGGACTGACAAATGCACCAGTGACATTCATGAACATAATGAGCAATGTATTTAGATACTACTTGGATAGGTTTGTGTTGGTAATTTTGGATGACATATTAATCTACTCCAAGAATGAGGAAGAACATCACCAAAATTTGGAGATGGTGTTGCAATGATTGAGAGAACATAAGTTGTATGGGAAACTCTTATAGTGTACCTTTTACCAAAAAGAGATACAATATCTAGGACATGTAATCTCAGCAAATGGAATTTTAGTTGATGGACTACGAAGATTAAAGCGGTATTAGAATGACTGGTGCCCAAGAGTGTACTTGAAGTCAAAATTTTATGGGTTTGGTTGGGTATTATCGTAAGTTTGTAGATAATTTTTCAAGGATAGCATTTCCCATCACATCTTTGCAAAGGAGAGGTAAGAAGTTTGAGTGGACAAAGAAATTTCAAGCGACATTTGATCTACTCAAAGAAAAGTTGACCATGACTCCAATACTAGAAGTACTAGATATGGATGTTAACTTTGTTGTTATTACAGATGCATCTAGAGAAGGATTGGGTGGAGTGTTGATACAAGAGGGGCAAGTCATAGCTTATGAATCAAGGAAGCCAAAGCCATATGAACAAAATTATGCTTCGAATGATTTAGAGTTAGCAACAAGTGTTCATGTACTAAAGATGTGGAGACATTATTTGTTGGGAAAACCCTTTGAACTCAAGACCAATCACCATGGTCTCAAATATTTTTTTACCAACCTAATCTTAATGCAAGGTAGAGAAGGTGGTTAGAACTTATATCAGACTATGATTTCAACATTAGTTATATCAAGGGGAAAGAGAATCGGGTTGTTGATTCTTTGAGTCGTAGGAGGCATATCTCCTTGATGGTATTAATCCAAACTAAGACATATCAAGGGGAGCAAGTTGGAATTATTAAACAAAGGTTAGCAGAAGCTAATGATAGGAATAAAAGTTATGCTAATGCCAAACGAGTACCCAAAAGTTTCTCAATAGGAGAAAAGGTTTTGTTAAGGGTCAAGCCTCATAAGAGTTCTATCAAGTTTGGAAAATCATCCAAACTAGCTCTACGCTATGTAGGACCTTTCGAGGTTCTTGAAGGAATCAAACCTGTAGCATTAGGATTTCTTTGCCACCAGATCTTGCTAGGATACACGATGTTTTTCATGTATCTTATCTTAATAAGTATACCCCCTACAATAAACATGTTATTGATTGGAATTATTTACATGTGCAGGATCCAGGGGTGGTAATAAGTGAGCCTCTCAAGGTGCTTGGAACACGTAAGCTCCACTTACGTAATAGAGAGGTTCTATAGTGAAAATTCCAATGGGACTAGTATGCAAAAGATTCTACCACTTGGGAAGATTATGTTGAGATGAAGCAGAATTTTCCACAAGTCTCACAAGATTTTGAAAACTCTAGAAAACAATAATGTCTTGAAATGTGATGATTAGTGTTTGATGTTTTATGTTTTTTATTAAATAAGCAGGGTAAGGGCCCTGATCCCATACAATAACAACAACACTATCCAGTGCAGCAATAGCCAAACAAGAACAACAAAATAGAGGAGATAGAAAAACAAAAAACAACACTATATATCCTCACCAAAACCACCAAGAACAAGCATCAAGGAATTCCTAAAACATCAAAATAGATAACCCTATCCAGGTACCAGTAAATTTTTAACTAGATCATGCTATTATCAACCCAAAGATTATAATAAGGCAGACATAACATGTCTTAAGTTCCCAACAAGAAAATAACCTTCAAACTAGAGATTAAAAGTATGTAAACACAGTTCGGGCTTACCAAGCCATTATCAAAAATAAACATTACAATAGAGCCAAAACACCAATCAACCAAAGACATTAAAAGAGAAAAAAACAAGACACAAAATAGAGGATTAGGCTTCCTCTATAAGGATCCAAGCCTTCTTCAAGTCTTCCATCATTTCCTCGAGGTTGTCCTTGGTCTCCACTAGTTTTAACAGTTTGATGTTTTATGTTATGTCCATGTTGATACTTAATAAATCATCAAGGACGATGATTCACAAGGGGGGGAATATGTTACACCCCAAGCGATATTACCTATTTACTATTACCTTGCATGGTTAAATTGATTGAATAAATGAATGTGTTTTATGGATCTCTACATGAATGTGTTTTATTAATCTTTATATGAATATGTTTAATGAATCTTGAATGGAAATATGATGAATGAATGATTCATGCACTTTGATATTTTATAATGTTTCTAACTATGAAATTTAATGATGCATATGATTATGTTATGTTTGGCTAACTATGGTTATGATGTGCCAAGTTGAGTGAAGGAACATGTTTGATCCTCCAAAAGAGAGGGAAAGTATCACTCAAGAGAAGAACTTGGTCTAGTAACCCTTAATGAGCCTAAACTGAGCAATCATACACTCATGTCCTAATTGGTCATAGAGAGTTGAGTCAGTTTTTGGAAAAGGTAAGTAATCTTTGTTGGAAATGTTATGATTGAGAATTGTGATTAAGTCTTGATGTCTTGTGTCAATCTTTCCTTGTATGCTTATTGTGGTATCGATGACATACATGTAGAAGATGTATATGTATGTATATGTGTACATGTATATGGTAGACTCACATGTGAGTGAATATGTACAATACACACACACGCACATATATATATATTTGTATATAATATATATTAGAATTGAAGTTATTAATATATATCATAAAGAAAATAAGATAGTTCTTATCATAATATTGGTAATATGCAGCAATGCATATAATATTATCCATGGGGTGCATGAAGCATAAAGCACAACTTTATGTGGTGAATAATCCTACGCATAAAGTGAAAAATGACCAAGTAAAACATTAAAAAAAAGTGAGTATGAAACAATGCAGCCGTGTTAAGTGCTTAAGAAGGTAAGTAAATGTTGTGTGCAACAAAGAATAAATCTACAAGACATTCCTGTGAAGGTGGTGCCAAAGCTTTGAAGTGCCATATTTAGAAGAGGTTGCAATGCAAAAGAAGTCTATAAATTCAAATAAACCTACAAATAGGTGTTTTGAATCAGTCAAGTGCAAACTTGGCATCATTTTGCAATAGAATTTGATTTAGGAAACCTATTATCTGCTTTGTCCCAAATACTAAGTTGACTCATCTTAAGAATAGTCATGTGTTGCAAACTTGTGAGTTAGTCATTGCATGAGGAAGAAATATGACAAAGATACTTGCTTTTTTGTAGCCTTTGATTGGTCACAAGTTAGTATAAATAGAGGAGCCCATTCTACCAAATGCTACACTTATCTTTCTGATTAACTTGATGTTTTTCTATGAGTTGAGAGTTATTTTGGATTTAGTATTTGTGGTTATTGTGAGATTTTGTGAGAATTTACAAAAGGATAGTCAAGTGGAACTTGGTAGAGGTGTTGATCAATTGGTAGATTCACACTAGGAAGGAGTATAATCAATTGGAGCTTATACAGGCATGCTAGTTTTTATACCTTTGTCTTTATGTTGGAAAGGATAAAATAGTTTGTTTACTATGTTTGGGAAAAGAGTGTTTTTTAATATGTTGTGGTGTTTGTATGAGACTGTTTCTTTCATGGTTATGCAATATGTTGTAGAACCTATCTTGTTGATTATGTCTTTATGTACCCTATTTATGAAAGTTTATTTGAGTGCAACATAGTTATACTATGTGTAGTTATCTTCACTTTATGAAGGGAGTCTTTGTTAGACATAAGTAGCATTATGCAAGATGTTGTATAAACACTTTGGTGTTATAGTCAATTTTTTATGGGTTGATTATGTGGGTTTATTCCTGAAATTGGTTAGATCCATGGGAAAGGGGGTAACCTAGATATAGAGAATGATTATTATAAACTAAATTGAGCTAGGAAGGTGGGTGAACGTGTGACGTCTACTCTAAGTTAAGGGTAATGGAAAATTTGGCCAAATTAGTGTAAGTAGCCACTGTTTACTCTATCGATTTCATTGTGATTCAGGATTACATACTAGGCATGGGATGTTCATACATGTAAGTTGTGATGACTATATGTTAGTCTAGAAATTTATAGGAAACAACACCAAGCTCAAAATAGGTTGTTGTTAAGAGGTTACCAAACCAATATCTTCTTCGAAGGGTAAGGCCATCTTACCAGTTAGGTAGATGTGTAGGGGACTGCAGTAAGTCCAAGGTTGGTGAAAAAGCACTTGAGTGATGCTTCTCCTCTTCAGTTAGCAGCCAAGATTTGAGGGGGAACTCCTAGACCATTGTACTTTATAAATTTTGTAAGCTTGTTTAAGCTATGTATGTATTTTGTATCCATTTCTATTGGAATTGAAAATATGAAATGTCATATGGAAGTCATGTATCATCATTATTTGAATCAATGAAAGGAATTTTGTTATATGCAATGGTAAAGTTTGAAATGTGTTTCAAATGTGCATTTATTATTCAAAGGAAAATAAATTTTGTATTTCTCTTAAAGGTTAGTTGCATAAAATTTTCATGTGTGGGTAAAACGTAGGAAAATTACTCTGTAGAACAATGGGAATTTTACACAAAGGTTGGACTAAAATGTTGATTTTGATTGTAGGATCTAAAGCTGTTAACTTTCAACTATGACCAAGGATTTGATTTGGATGATGATCAAATATGGATTATAAGTATGGTGGATAAAAAATGATAGTGTCTGGAATGATTTAAGTATATCCTAATATTCTCAAAGATGTTGGATATGACTTCAAGGATGACTAGTGATGTAGGAGCACCGACTTGCGCTTTCAAATTTTGGCGTGCATTCATATTTTGGGTTTGGTGTTTATCTTGGCTTTCAAATTTTGGATTGTGTTGGTAATAAAGGCATGGTGGTTTTGAAAGGAAAATTGAACTTTGAAAATGGACAACCATACATCCACATGGAGAAAAGTAGGCACATTGTATATGCTATAGAAAATCAAAGCTCACATACCCATGGCTAAGGAGGTGGTGGCTGAGATATATGTTAAAACAAATTAAAACCTTTAGGAGGACCATGTGGGAGAAAGAAAGAAAGGACAATTAAAATTTTAGTTATCAAAGAGATTGTAACATGGGGAGAGGTAGTTATCGAGCAAAAAGAAGCAATGAAGAAAGAAAAGATAGTCGCCAAGCTGAGAGTGGGAGTGTAGGAAAGAAGAAGAAATGTGGGCAGCATATAGAAGAAGTCGATGGTGAAAAGAGTGAATAAATGATTGGGAGAAAATGTGCAGGTAGAGGCACTGAAGAGTAATGCAATAGTGCAAGAAAGTCACAAGTTGGCTATAGCATTTGTTTTCACTAGATGAGCGCCCAAACCATTATGTATTGCATAGTTTCTAAAATATTTACTATATTTATTTATGTATTATTGTTTTTCTATTTAAGTCCAATGTGATGAATGTGATTGCTAAGTAGGCAGTAATAAATTAGTGGAAAAGAATTTGATGATGGTTTAAGAAACTCTTGAATTTCCTTTCCATATTAAAAGTAGTTGGTTGCACAACTACCTTTTTTTTATTTCCTTTGCAAAAGATAGAGGAGTAGTCTTTCTTGCTATTTTTATTTTCAATTGTCTAAATTCCTCTCTACTTCTAGTCATGGGTGTTGTTTGATGTGGAAGACAGTAATGAAAGAACAGATAGGCAGCTTGGTGTTGTTTTGTAACTCCTACTATTAGTTATATTAGAAAGACAAATTTGCATTTGATTGTGTCTACAATCATCAATTTTTGGTATTAGAGTAGCAAGTGATTGGGCAGGGTAAAGTTGGGCAAGATGCCACCAAGAAGAATGCCAAGAGGAGGTGCCAAAAGAGGCATGCATGAAGGGATTATTGAGATGTTGCATAATCTTATGGCAAGAATGGATTCCATGGAGCAAGTACAAAGGAGAGGTTTACTTGTTGGAGATATAAGTGGCAATGAAGAAGAGGAGCAGCAAGCTAGAGAAGAGGTAGTTCATGGAGGAGAAGAAGAAACTGATGGAGTTGAAGTGAGATTATTGAGAGAATTCATGGGGTTGGAGCCAAGACCAAGATAGAGGTCCTATCTACTCAAGAAGCCTTAATGTAGAGGATCTCATTGATTGGATCAATAATCTTAACAATTATTTTATATACGAAGAAGTGGAAGAGGAGAAATGAGTCAAGTTTACATGTACAAGACTCAAAGGCCACACTGCTATGTGGTGGGATTATGTTTAGTCAGAAAGAAGAAAGAAAAATAAGGAGAATATGACTTATTGGGCTAGAATGGTTACGAATTTGAAAGCTAAGTTCCTTCTTGGAGATTACTAGACTAACTTATTTAAAAGATTATAAAATATTAAGTAGAAAGAGATGAGTTTGGAAGAATACATAGAATTCTACAAGCTTGTGATTCGATTAGGGCATAGTGAGGAAGATATGGAGAAGATAGTTAGGTACCTTTATGGATTGAGATATAGTTTTCAAGATGAATTGATTATTTTATCCCCTGGAGCTCTTGAAGAGGCCTACCAAATTGCAATCAAATCAGAGGAGAAGCTTACAAGAAAGAAAAATCAATAAGAGTAGAGGAAGAGGAGCAAGAGGAAGAGGTCAGCACTCTAAAGGAAAAAAACACCATCAAGGTGAAGAAGTAGGAACTTCTAGTGGAAAAGAAAATCTAGAGAGAGGATGTTTTCAAAATAGAGGAGGGATACCATTTGGTAGAGGAAGTTACCAAGGTAGAGGAAGAGGCTTCCCATGCAAGTTCTTTAAGTGTAACAAGTTTGGTAACAACAGTTGGGAGTGTTCTGAGATTACACAAGAAGACCACACAAGGCCTGAGAGGAGTAATTAGATTGTGCAAGCAAACCAAGAGAGTGTGGGGTCACATTCTCATCACTTAGAAGAAATAGAGATAGGAGAATATTTTATGTTCAAACTAGTATTGTTGAAGCCACCAAAGGAGAGTCAGGAACCCATACAAAGAAGATATTTATTCAAGATCAATTGCAAGGCTAAAGTTAAGTGTTGCAAAATTATTATTGACAATAGTAGTACAAATAATTGTGTCAAATTAAATGGTGAACAAGCTAGCTCTTACTAGAATAAAACATCCTAATCCATATCATGTTTCTTTGTTGCAAAAGGGGCATCAGTTATTAGTAGATGAGTAGGCCTCTATAGAGTTTCAGTTAGGTAAATATAAGGACACTGTTATGTGTGACATTATGCCCATGGATGTTTTCCATGTGCTTCTTTGTAGGCCTTGGAAATTTGATTGGAGAGACATACATGATGGAAGAAACAATATCTACACTTTTCAGAAGGATGGTAAAAACCATACATTGTTTCCTTTGAGAGGAAAAAAATGGGATAATAAGAGCAGCAGTAGCAGTAAGGTTATGTTGGTGAGTGGAAAAGAATTTTTGTATGATATGAAGAAATAAAAAGTGGGATATGAATTGGTACTCAAGCCTAAGGATGCTCTTTCCTCCACAAAGTTGGATGACTTACTAAATGAGATAAAATACATATTAAAAGAGCATATATATATTATGGTTGTTGATTTTCCAAATCTTTTGCCTCAAATGAGGAGTATTAGTCACCATATATATTTGGTTCCAGAGGTTATCCTACCAAACAAGGTTGCATATACATTGACTCCCAAGGAGAATGAGGAGATTAGAAAGTTGTTTGAAGAGTTTCTAGAAAAAGGGTTGATAAGGGAGAGTCTTAGCCCGTGTGTTGTACCAACAGTCCTAGTACCTAAGAAAGGAAATTGGAGAATGTGTATAGACTCCAAAGAAATCAATAAGTTAACCATTCAATATAATTTTCCTATTCCAAGGATGGATGATTTAGAGGATTGTTTGAGTGGTTCTATGTATTTTTCAAATATAGAACTAAAGAGTGGTTACCATCAGATTAAGATCAGATCTAGGGATGAATAGAAGACAACGTTTAAAACTAATGATGGTCTTTATGAATGGATGGAATGCCCTTTGGGATTACAAATGCACCTAGTACTTTTATAAGGCTTATGAATGAAGTCTTGAAACCATTCTTATTGAATTTGTGATAGTTTATTTGGATGATAAACTAGTTTTTAGCAAGTCCAAAGAAGAACACCTAGAGCACTTAAGGTTGGTTATGACATAGTTGCATGAGGAGAAGCTATTGATCAACCTCAAGAAGTGTACCTTTATGAAGACTAAATTAGTATACTTTGGTTTTATGGTATCCAGAGAGGGCTTGAAGATGGAAACAAAGAAGTTTAAGGCCATTATTGATTGGCCAACACTTAGGAGTGCTTATGAGGTAAGAAGTTTCCATGGACTTGCTAGCTTTTATAGAAATTTTATCAAAAATTTCAATAGCATAGTTGCTCCTATACTTGACACTATAAAAGGGCATAAAAAGAAGTTTGAATGAACCCAAGAGGCTGAAAAATGTTTTAGATTTTTAAAAAAGAAAGTAACTAAACAACCTATACTTTTGTTACCTGATTTTAACAAAGTCTTTCAAGTAGAATGTGATGTTAGTGGCTTAGAAATAAGGGTTGTCCTAAGTCAAAAAGGGAAACTAGTTTCTTATTTCAATGAAAATTTGAATAATGCTAGGAAGAAGTATTCAGCTTATGACCTTGAGTTTATGCATTGGTTCAATCTTTGAAGAAGTGGAGGAACTACTTGCTTCCCAAAGAGTTTTTAGTTTACATAGATAACCATGCACTTCAATTTATAAATAGCCAACATAAGTTGAATCAAAGGCGTGCAAAGTGGGTAGAGTACCTTCAGAGTTTTAATTTTGTGTTGAAACATAATAGTGGGAAAGAAAACAAAGTTGTTGATGTGCTGAGTAGAAGAAGTCTATTTAATATAAGAAATTCAAGAAAATAGTGTTGGGTTTGATAGCTTGAAGGAATTGTATGAAAATGATTTGGATTTTAGAGATACATATGAAGCTTGTAGTAATCCTATCAATAGAGATAGAGGACCATAGATTGATTTTATGTTGCAAGGGGGTTTTTTATTCATAGGTAATCAATTGTGAATTCCTAGAGGGTCAATGAGAGAGAATCTCTTGAAAGAAAAGCATTGTGGCGGCCTAGTACAAAATTTTGGACGAGAAAAAACCTACCTATAGCTGAGTACACACTATTATTGGCCACGAATGCAAGTAGGTGTGAAGAGTTAGGAGAGATGTAGAGTATGCTAGCATGCAAAGGGAAGTAGTCAAAACACTAGTTTGTACCAACCACTACATATGCCACATAGACCTTGGGATTCTGTAAGTATGGATTTTGTTTTAGAATTTCCTAGAACTCAAAGAGGAAATGATTCCATTTTTTTGTTGTGGATAGGTTTTCAAAAATGGTTCATTTCATTCCTTGCAAGAAGACTAGTGATGCAACAAATATAGCTAACTTTTTTCAAACAAGTGGTGAGGTTGCATGGTATACCCAAGAGTATAGTATCTAACAGAGACACAAAGTTTGTGGGACACTTTTGGAGAAAGCTTTTGAAGAAGTTGGGCACCCATCTCAGTTTTAGCTCAGCTTACTATCCCCAAATGAATGATCAAACAAAAGTGGTTAACATAAGTTTGGGTAATATTTTGAGGTGTCTTGTTGAAAACACACCTAGTAATTGGGATATGGCTTTAACAAAAATTAAATTTTCTTATAATGATTCTACAAATAGAAGTATAGGTTTGATCCCATTCTACATTATTTATGGTATGCATCCAAGAGGTGAATTTGAACTCAGAGATCGGTAATTTTGAGAGGAGAAGTGCAGGTGTTGATGATTTTTCCAAAGGTATTCATGACCTTCATGAAGAGGTCAAATTGTAGATTGAGAGGAGAAACCATCAATACAAGCAGTATGTTGATAAGAAACGTAGGGAAGTGAATTTTTTAGGTTGATGATCTCATTTTAGCTCATCTCAGGAAGGATATAAATTACTAAAAGGTGAATACAACAAGCTAAAAATGAAGAAGATCAATCCTTATAAGGTTCTTAGAAATTTTTCCACCAATGCTTATGAGATAGCTCTTCCTTTTGAGATGGGTATCTCTCCCATCTTTAATATGGTTGATTTTTACTTATAAATGTGAGGAAACAAATAGAAAAATGGACACAAAGTTGATTCCAAGATGGGAAAATCAAGTGACCAAGCCGGCTCTGATCGATATTGAGTGCATCTTGGAGAAGTAGTTGTTGAAGAAGACCTGAGAAAAGGAATATTTCAAAAACTTGGTGAAATGGAAAGATCATCCTTTGGAGGATGCCACTTGGTTAACAACTACGAAGATCTCCAAATATGGTCATAGTGTTGATGACCTCATGAGTAGGATCTCATGATTTTTTTTGTTTCTGGTGGAGCTTGATGCAAGAGCATCATCTTTCTCTTTCAAATTTTGGCGTGCATTCATATTTTGAGTGTGGTGTTTGTATTGGCTTTCAATTTTGGATTATGTTGGTAATAAAGGTATGGTGGTTTTGAAAGGAAAAATGAACTTTGTAAATGGAAATTCATACATACACATGGAGAAAAAAAGCACATTATATATGTTATAGAAAATAAAACCTCATATATGCACAACTAGAAGAAGATAAGGAGATTAAAATTTATGCAAAACTAAATCCTCGAGAACCTGCAGTTGAGGAGGTGGTGACTGAGATATATGTTAAAAAAAATTAAAGCCTTTAGGAGGACCACGTGGGAGAAAGAAAAAAGGGATAGTTAAAATTTCAGTTATCAAAGAGATTATAACGTGGGGGAGAGGTAGTTATAGAAGGAAATTATCGAGCAAAGAGAAACATCTAGGAAATAAAATATAGCTACCAAGGTGAGAGTGAGAGGTTGGCACAAGAAAGAAGAAGAAACATGGGAAGCAAACAAAAGAAGTTGATGGTGAAAAGAGTGAATAAATGATTGGGAGAAAATGTGTAGGTAGAGGCGTTGAAGAGTAATACAATGGTGCATGAAAGTCATGGGTTGGCTATGGCATTTGTTTTCACCAAATGAGTGCCCAACCATTATGTGTTGTGTAGTTTTTAAAATATTTACTATCTTTATCTGTGTATTATTGGTTTTTTGTTCAAGTCCAATGTGATGAATGTGATTGCTAAGTAGGCAACAATGAAGTAGTGGGAAATAAGCCGATTATGGTTTAAGAAACTCTCCAATTTACTTTGCATATTAAAAGAAGTTGGTTGTGTACCTTCCTTTGTTTTATTTCCTTTACAAAAGATATAGTGAAGTAGTCTTTCTTGTTGTTTTTATTTGCAATTGTCTAAATTCCTCTCTACTTCCAATCATGGGTGTTGTTTGATGTGGACGATAGTAATAAAAAAATAGATAGGAAGATTGGTTTTTTTTTGTAACTCTTGTTGTCAGTTATATTAGAAAGACAAATTTTCATTTGATTTATGTCTATAGCAATAAAATAGGGTTATGATCAAGTGGATGAGTGAAAGTATTGGTGTGATGATTGGATAATTGGATTGATTTGGAAGAAAATGGTTATCTTAAGTTTGGCTTCAACATTGTGTGTTTCAAAAAGATACCGATTTGGGAAATGTTTTCAAACAAACAAAAGGATTTCAAACTTGACTTGACTCAACTTGGTAGTAAAGGTTTTGGAACAAGAACTTTGGTATGTACAACACTCAAACAAGAAGTCACAATAACAAGCCTCTATTTGTTTAGTAAAGAGTGTATTAACTTAATGTGGGCCCACACAATAAAATGCCTTCACATGAGTGCATAACTAGGGTATGAAAAGTTCATATACCACTTCTACACCCCTTACCTTGAAAGGATAAGGCTCAATCAAGGAATAACTGCTATCTATTATCTTTGAATCTAGCAATGCTCCATTAATGGGATAACCCCCTACGAAACTCGTTTGTTTCATAGTTCTGTGTACTTCAAGCATGCAAAATGAGGCAATTTTTGATTGCCCTCAATGTGTATTCCTAAACCTCAAATCATCTGTTTGAGCATCTCTCATTGTTCATCTTTCAAAAATCTTTGAAACAAATATTTTTGTTGATTCCCACTCTTTGGGAGTTAGTTGATTTTTCACTCATGTCAGAGCATTGATTTTCAACGCTCCTACATGAGCCTTATGTTAGAAAAGTTACTCCAAGTGTTGGAGCGGTGAAAATCACCGCTCCTACACTTTGCATTCATCCTTATATGCACAAGCGGTGATTTTCATTGCTAATGCATGTTTCCTTTCACCAAGTCTTTCACATGACCGAGCGGTAATTTTCACTACTAATGCATATCCATGTTTCAAAAAATTTGGAGCGGTGATTTTCACCACTCCTACATTTTCCCTCCCTTTTTGTGCTTCGTCATTTATGCAACTCGAGTTCATTAATGATATTTTTCTAATGACTTATTAAAGTTGTTTTAGGTTAATTTACCCTCAATTTTTATCCATCCTCTCTTCCTCCTCGCACTAGTCATTCTCCAAACTCCAAACAAGATTGTGTTCATGGATTTTGCAGGCTTTCAAGATAGGGTTTCAATCACTTTCATCAAGTACATTTTTGTCTTTCTTCTTCGTCGATCTTTGATGCTATTCTCTCTTTCAATTAGGGTTTTGATGCTTTCATTTTTGAATTTTTTTTTTTCATCATTGGCCCTTGTTTTGGTTTATTTTATCTTGAAATATTTTACTTTCCTTCTATCGCCCTTCCATGTTCAGCTTTTGGGGTTTTCATGCCCTAGTTGTTCTTTGTTTTACACATCATTTTCTTGATGCCCTATTATCATTTTTCACTGCTCAATCACCTATCTTCGCGGTTAGTGATTTTTAGTGCCCTTTCATCGACCTTCATTGATTTTCACCAAGTCCCATACTTGTTCGAGCGGGATTTTTTGCTGGTCGAACAACTATTGATCTTCCCCATCAAATGTACAAGTGCTACTTTTTGGCGCTAGAACATCCAAACTTCTTACATCTCATCAAATGTAGGAGCGGTGAAAATCACCGCTCCTACATGAAGAAACTTTCCTCCCAAATGCAAAGGTGGTGAAAAATGTCTACCCTCACACTTGACTCAAATTGAAAAGACATGCTCGAGTGATTTTTTTCAGCGCTCGAGCATGAGTTTGATCTTTCCCCAAAATGTACAAGTGCTAATTTTTAGCGCTCTGACACAGGTTTTATCAAATGCTCAAGGCATGTAGGAGCGTTGTTTTTCAGTGCTAATAGATGCAAATGAACTTCATCAGATGCAGGAGCGTTGATTTTTAGTGCTCCTACACAAAAAGAAGTTTTCCACTTAAAAACTCAGAAATCATTCCATTTGTGCTTTGGACCTCATTTCATCACCAATACTCTGTTTTCTATGCTCCATAGCTCATTTGCACTTCCTCCAAATTTCCTACTTGCTTCACGCATTCCAACTCACTCTCACGAAGCATTTTCTCCTAACATCTCCTAATCCATTGTTCCTGTAGTTCCTCTCAAGCTCTTATTAGGTGATCCCTAAAGGTGACATTCATTGATATTTGGTATTTTTAGATGACAGCCAAAAATCCTTTGTCATCTTCTAAGAAGGAGGGAAAAATGAGTACAAATATCAAGGTGTCTTTTCGCCTACTGTTGTGCTCTCAAAGGTGGATGAAATCAAAGACACAAAAATTCGTCATCAAGACATGGAAGATTTTGTAAAAAGAACTAAGAAGAAACCATTAGAAGTAAACTTGAGATCTATTTTTCATAGCAAATTG